>UPTC01000126.1:0-64940 GCA_900537255.1 Acanthocheilonema viteae | reverse complement strand
CCTTGCTCTCCCTTTGGTCCCTCACGTCCTGGCGGTCCTCTGTCACCTCGTTTCCCTTCCTGTCCATCTAGTCCTGGAGGCCCTGGTGATCCTTTCGAGCCACAAGCCTGATAATGAAATTTAAGCATATTTGATATTTGCAGATTGCATTGAAACATACTTTTTTTTAAAGAAACAATCTATTTGAGAACTTACTTGGACCACGGCAACAATGAAGATGACCAATATGAAAGTACTGAAAAGATGCATAGACAATCTGAAATTGTCTTGTGCACAGTGGTTGATATTTTGCAAATTTTCTTAAATTTGTTGATGGTATAAATCCTTTAAATTTCATTTTAAACATTTTAATTTTTGACGCTTTCAAATGTTGCAACAATGGAATAAGAAAGGTTGCTAAAAGAGCTTTTTAGGCTTTTTTAGAAAATCATTTGCGTATAGAAATCTTACATGGATGGGACTCTTTTTATTCATATTCCTTATTTCCTTAGACAAGACCATAATTCATGAGCCATAATTTTAAAAAATCCCAAAGCATAAAATGTGAAAAAAGTTCTAACACTTAAAGAAAATTTGATGAATCGAATTTCATGAAGAAATATTCAATTTATATTGAAAAGTTGAATGTTTGATATGATTATTTCTGGAATTCACAAACAAAGCAAAATTTCGAGAATTCTTTGTGAAATGGTCGCATGGAATACAACAAAATATGACATTAAGCGATTAGCAACGCTGTCTATGAATACCTTTTTACAGGATGGTTCAAAGTAAACGGAAAGAAGATCCGATCCACTGATAGAAAATCAAATCCAACAAAATCGATAGAAAAAACGGGTTTTGAATCTTCAGAAACAAAAATTATTTGGTGTTTGTTATTTGCAGATTAGCCTCTCGAATTGTTTAATACTTTGGCATACGTGAAAGAAATTGCTGAAGTGTTAGCAATAAGTCTTAATTTAGAAAACTCCCCAAAAAGTTTTAAAATTTGACAAAAAATTTTAGCATTTAAATAAAATTTGATGAATTGAGTTTCAAGGAGAAATATTCTGTTTATATTGAAAAGTTGAATATTTGATATGATTTTGCTATTACGACAGCAGAAAATTAGATTATCCTGTGTTCCTGCTGGAAAACCGAATCAAGATAGGTTATACAAATGGAGACCATTCGATGATGGATGAAACCTGGCAGAACGAAGTTGAATAAACAATGACAAGATCCGGACATTTGACTTTCATTTGAAGCCATTGAGAAGAAAGCAGGTCAAATTGAACGATTTAAGGAATTTCGGAAATTCTTGAAGAATAATTAATCTGTAAGTAACCTGCACCAAGTAAATATTCAAATTACTTCTGTTTTTCGAAGGTTCAAAACCTGTTTCTTTCATGCAAATCCATTCTTTATCGCGGATCATCTATCAGTGAACCAAATATTCCTTCTGTTCACTTTAAATCATCGCAAAAAGAGCTGAATAGCATTCACAGATACCGTTAATAATCGTTCAATGTTGCATTTTATTTTATTCCATGCGACGAGCTTTTCACAAAGAATTTTTGTTTTATGAATTCTGGAAACAAATCCTTCTCAATATAAATATAAAATTTCTGTCCGAAATTCACTTCACTGATTTTCAATTTAAATATTAACATTTCTTCCTACATAATCAATGGTATCATATTTTTTGATTAGAATTTCTGTATTCTCATCAAATCGATTAGTTCGTTTGCCCTAAAGAACTGAGGAGCAGAAGTAAAAGGATGGTTTCATTCGTGTAAGATTTCTTTTCAGAAGGTTATTTTTCAAAGATCAAAAGTCGAATACTTCAGACTGCCAGCACCAATGCATCTTCTCGGCACCTTCCTATTGGCTACATGCGTTTTCGTAGTCCAAGTGAGTTGCCAATATATTGTTTCTTAGGCCGAAATTCGTGTTTAAAGATAACTTGGAGTACAAATTTTATTTTCAGGCTTGCGGATCAATGAAGAAGAGAGGACCGCCAGGACTACCGGGACGAGTTGGACGTGAAGGAAAACGAGGGGATCCAGGAGCGCAAGGACCTCAAGGACCACCAGGAGAGCGAGGCCCGCCTGGAGAGCCCGGGCCTAGAGGTCAGCCGGGAGAGGAAGGGGAAGTGGGAGATCCAGGAGAGGCAGGTGACACGGGACTTCAGGGTATAAGAGGACAGATGGGAGGATAGAAAGAACCGTAACGGAGCTACGACGAAGCACTCCCTCTCAGCGATATCGCATTTCTTTGCTGCGTTATCTTTGTTGCATCACTGTGTTCAATTTGCTGACATTTCTGCAAAACCTCAAATACACGTTTGAACGATTTCACCTTTCGCATTCATGAAAACAATGTAATTTTGCTGCACTCACACATTCGCAGTTTTGTTTCAGTAGTGGAAAGCAAATCGGCAAATGTATGAGATAACCCGAAACCATCTGAAATGTAATTTTGAAATGCACAAAGTGATTTGCAATCGATCAACTTGCATAAACTTCCATTGCTTTAGAAATCTCAAAGCTATAGTGGTGATAAATTCATTCGAAATAGGTGATAAAGTGAAGAAGGAACATTGCACAAGGAATAAATAATGATCAGTAATATTACCTCAGGACTTATTTCAGGTCAGATAGTTCATTGAAGAACAATGAGGCCATTGCATTTAAAATAGAAGACGGATCTGCTAGAATTGCTAACAACGGTAGAGGACATAAACGACGTCTGCCATCAGTGTTTCAGTTTTTCAGTCTAATACAGCCGATCCACAGAAACATACTTCCACCAGGTACTTAGCACACATGGCTAATAGGAAAGTGCTGAAGAGACGCATTAGTATACGGTTCGAAATTGTAGGAGAAATGTTCGATTTGTATTGGAATTTTGGACATGAGTTTTAACAATTTCTTTCACACATGTCAACAATTTGAGAAGCTAATCTGCAAATAATAAGCACCAAACAGTTTTTGTTTCTGAAGATTCGAGAGCCGTTTCTTCCATTGATCCTGTTGGGTTTTCGGATCGGATCTTCCTTCCGTTCATTTTGAATCATCCTGTAAAAAGATCATTCATAGACAGCGTTGCTAATCACTTCATGTCACATTTTGTTATATTCCGTGCGACCATTTCACAAAGAATTCTCGAAATATTCTCTTGTTGTGAATTCCGGAAAGAATCACATCAGACATTTAACTTTTCAACATAAATTGAATATCTCTCCTTGAAATTGGATTCATCAAATTTCATTTAGGTGTTAAAACTTTCTGTCACATATATTTTGTAAATTATATTCTTACTAATCAATTTCGGTTTGTTTTTTACATTTTTTCAGCGGATTTTTGATTTTCATTCAAGCATGATTTGTTCAGAAAGTAATAAAAAAAAAGTCCTGTCCAGATTAATCCTCTGGCGGATCCTAAATATCACTTTCAGCAGCCTTTTTTATTCCGTCCGCTGCAACATTTGAAAGAATTAAAAAATTTATGATTTAAAATGAAATTTAAGAAATTCCAGCCACTTGCAGACAGTCGATTTAAGATTGCCAGTACAATGTATCTTTTCAGTGTTTTGCTATCAGTCGTCTGCGCTGTTTTTGCAGTCCAAGTAAGTTCTTCAATGGATCTTTTGAAATAGAAAGGGCATAATTGGTGGCATTTTTGCAAATTATGTGCATATTTTTTTTAAGGCATGCGCCAATCAAATCGTGGTCTGAAATCATTATCGGTGCATTTACAAATTTGCTTAAAGCATTGGAGCATGAGATTTGCAAGTATAGCGAAGCAAATGCTTCATTGTACTTGCAAATCACAATCTTATACTTCATTATATAGCGAAAAAACTTTTTGAGATTTGACCAATTTTGAAATAAATAAAGTATTTTTCCTTCATTGTGTACAACGCTGTTATTGTCAGGCGGAAATTTCAGATATGTTAAAGGTTGATATATAATTGGTGCATATTTATCTTCACATTTACCTATACGAAGCCTTGAAAATCTTATTGCTTTTCATAAAATGCAAATTTGTTTGCTCGTTTGTCGAAATAAAACTGTAATAACGGAATGACAATTATTCAGTAAATTCAACTTTTCATTCATTTCTACCGTCTTTTTTCATTGTAATTTGCACCCTTTTATTATTTGTATTCTGATCACGTTGATCAGTTTGCCTGAATTGCTGAAAAAATGAGCAGTGTGATCGTCATTCTTGTGACCAAGTGATATTTGTGATGATTATTCAGATTTTCGGTCTGATGTAACATCCATGAGATATCACCTTTCTATTCTTCAAAATTATTATTGTTTTAGTTATAACGAATTCTTTTCTTCTGATTATTCACTTCCTCGATTTTGTATTCATACATTCCTTTTTTGTTTCAATTCATTCAAATTAACATTTTCGGGCTCGCTCATTCATTGCTCGTCTTCTTTTAATTGAAATAAACTTAGAGGCAATAACATTTTCACTATTCATTCCTTCCGTAATGATCCTTCTGTACTGTGTTACATCATTTGAAACCAATTTCATTATCAGTTTTTCTTTTTGCTACTGACAAAGAAAAACGCCTCTCACTCGGAGGTGTGAAGTTGTTTAGGACTATCAGATCACGTGTTAAACAAATTTAATGAAGTTCAGAAAATAAATTGATTTCATAAATTTTGCGAAAATTAACTGAAAATGTTTCACAATAATGAGATTGTAATTAGAAAATAAAGTTTACATTTCATGCTATAGCAAATTTCATTAAAACATCGATTATAATTTTAAGTCGACGATTTTTCTGATATATAATGGGAAAGACAATACATCAACAACAGATTGGTGCAAACAAAAACTGTTGGAAATTCGAAATTATTTTATAATATAAAATGGTCAAAGTGATGTAAATAATTCATAGAAATTTATATTGATAATAAGTTATTGCCAAAAGCTGTCAATTTAATGATTAATTCAGTGATCATCAACGTCTAACTAATCTTTCCGAGGCATTCCTTCAACGAATAATTCAAACGATGCTCTCTCCAATCTTGAAACGGTCAATTCAAAAATTGGAAAATAACCGTATAAGCGCATCGAAGAAGAAAAGCTCTTCATTCAATAATTCGATTGTGTCAAAACAAATGTCTTCAAAGGAGCAAATAAATTCACAACGAAGTAAGAGAAGTGATATCACTGAGAAGGACTGTTCTGATATCCACAATCTGTTGCTTTCATCTTCTCCCGCCCATGGCCCCCTCATCTCCTGGCTCTCCTGGCAAGCCTTTAGGTCCTTGCGGTCCTGACTCTCCCCTGTCGCCTTTCTCACCTTGCACTCCTGGGATTCCTGGAGGTCCTCTTTCTCCCGGTGGACCATCTGGACCTTGAGCTCCCGGGTCACCCGGAATTCCATCTCGTCCATTTCGTCCCGGGGGTCCTACCGCTGAATTCCGTGATGATGGACAAGCCTGAAAATAAAATTATGAATAATTAGAAGCGAGACTTCAGATACATTTTCTTTGACTTAGAAGAAGCACTTACTTGGACCACGAAAACAGCGCAAAGAACAGATGGGAAAATAGTGAAAAGGTGCATTGGCAGTGGCAATCTGAAAGTGATTTTGTGCACAATGATTGCGATTTTTCAGATTTTCTTTCAATCATCAAAATTTTGAAGCAAAGAGAAAATAAGAAAGAGAGCCAAAACAGCTATTTATATTCTTTTGAGCATCTCAAATTGAAACTTGTACAGAGATGAAACCATTCATTATTTCTCCTCATTAATGAATTGCTTAAGACAAATGGTAGTTGATCAAGTAAAATACAGAAATTTGAATTTCTGAACTATTATATTACGATTATAAATGTGAGGAGTTTTTAAGATTTAAATTAAAATTTAATGAAGCAAATTTTGACGAGAAATCTTCTATTTATATTGCGAAGTTAAATCTCCGATATGAATCTTTCCGGAATTCATAAAACAAAGGAACATTTCAAGAATTGTTTGTGGATTGATCGTATGGAACGCAACAAAATGCAATGTGAAACGATTGCTGACGGTATCTGTGATTGCTAAGCGGACCTTTCTATCCGGTGATTTAAAGTGGACGGAAAAAAGATCCGGTCAACTGATAAAAGTAAATGGTTAAGTGAATGGATGAAACAAGTTTTGAACCTTTGAAAGACAGAACTGATTTGAAAATCTAATCACATCAGTTTTAAAAATTTCTGAAATTGTTCGAATCATCCGACTTGCCCTGCTTTCGCTTCACAGACTCAATCAAAGCTGAAGATTAGCTTTTCGGTTGTAAATTAATAAACTGTACTTTAGAGAATTATAATAAAGAATTTCTGCATAATTTTCGATGTTTATGTACGTGTACGGAAAATTAATTTTGCGTCCATTGAAGGATTCAGCAACAAAATCTTGTGAATCTTTTGCTTCTCTTGTGAATTCAGTTATTAATATTTTGAAATCTTTGATTATCAGTTGAAGATATCGCGTGAAAGTGTCAATAAATCGTTGACATCTTTCAACAGTGAAAAGTCGTGCTGGTGGAATGTACAGAACGGTCCGAAATTCAAAATCGCATAAACTTTTACTATCAAACCCGCAAATCATACTATTAAAAATTAGTGTAATATACGCTACTGATTAAAATGGGCAATTAAATGTTGCACTACCGGAAGAAATTGTTGTTGAGGGAGTAAAAAAGAATTATGGAAGAAAACTGTTTTATCCGGATAGATCCATTTGTACCAAGTCATCTCCAAAAACAATCGAATACTTCCACAACAATTAGTAAACGGCATTTACATTAATCATTAGCCACTGGCCTGTACATTAATGGGACATTTCCTTACCATTCGAGTACAATAATATAGCACAGTATTAGTCAAAAAAGAACAAATAATCGACCGCATTATACGCCCCTCTTTTTCATGTCAAATGGATCACTTCTTTTTGCGTTTGGATTTTGATAATCAAATTATATTTGCTAAATGTTGTCATTCTACATCACTTGATCACAACTTATTTCATCTTTATTGCTTTATTTCGTCAATCAAATATTTAATCAAAAGTTCAACTCTACTAAGCAATAAAAAAATTATATAAATTGTGATATGGAAAATGATCAAATCACAGAGCACAAAAAGCTGAATCGCTTGAATTGTATAAAATGCAAAACAGATGCAAAGTTTTTATGGCCCAGTTATAAAAGTTTAAGTTTGAACCGCTGATATTCCATTAATTCATTACCAATGTTTAAGAAAAATGCTTCTAGATTATCAGGAAATTTTTCTTGTGCTAAATCTTAAAAAAAAAGGGAAAAGAATATTCGAAAATATCCATGATGCATCATCCTATCATTACAATACTGTTCTTATGTTTAGAAATGGTACTCAGTACGCATTCATAAACTTCATTTTTAAAATTATTTCTTTTTTCTTCCACAATTAAATATGAATATTTGAGAAAGAAAAAGAAAGAATATAAGCAGCATACTGTACAATACGAAGAACGTAGAAAGCAAAGAATAAAATTACAATATAATCTGACCAATAATCACCAGATAATAGATAGCAACTGAGAGAAAAGTATTTTCCTACAACTATAAGCCAATAATTCAAAACAAAATTTTGCGTTTAGCAATATTTGCAAAATCTTATATGCTGTTATAGATAAATCAGAATAGTAATATTCAATTAAAATTTTCTTACATATACTAAACAAAATTTCATAAGACTCTGCCTTAGAAAAAATACAAAATATTGAAGAAAGCTCTAAATTGCATAAAACTGGTAATGTCTATTGATCAGAACCGTTTGTAATAAGACATTACATGAACACAGTAATCAAATTTTATGGTAAAGCAGCTTCACGTAACCTTTTTAGACGTGCGGCGATTGAATCATCTGCAGTAACATTAGCAGTTTTAATAGGATCTGCTGCGGAAGGTTTTTCTGGTGATACATCCGGTAAATTTTTAATCAGTAAATCTAGCTCACTGTTGTCTCCAGCAAGTATGGCATTCAATTCAACTTCCAGATCTTTATTAAGTTCATCTGTAACCGATGATGGTACACCAGCAGCAATAGCGTCTTGAATTTCCTCCGCGGTTGCCATCGCATCACCGATATTATCCATAGTTTCATCAATCTGTAACAATAAAGAGAACACTTCCTATAATATTCACTTTATATTAAAAAAGCAAAGAGAACAGATACCAAGTCAAAGAATGATTAAACCAATAAAGTCAATTAAAATGAACTGAAAACACCAGGAGAATTATTTTAAAAACATACCTCTTCAGGGGAAATGCCTTGCCTTTGCAAAGCAGCTTTAAAAGCATCAGCACCAGCTTTGTATGCATCCAAAATTTGCTTATTTTGCTTTGTTCGTCCTAATTGTTGCATCATTTCCAGAAGCCTTTGATACTGATTATCTTTAGCTTCAACTTCTTTCAAAGCCCGTTTCTTTTGACGTAAATAATGAGCAGCATGATTTTTGTCACCTTGACGTATGTACAGGCGAGCATCTTGTTCAGCCCTGAAAGAGGAATTTTTAAAAATGATAAATAATAACACAAAATAATATGGATGAAGCAATATATAGAAATAAGGTAGCAAAACCCATATATCATTAAAATTAATTCACTTCTTCGCTTTCAGTTCCAACCGTTTGATCTCCTGTTCTAATTTGCTCATCGCTCTCCTCATGTCGTGAACACTGGCATCAGATTCTGTCCACTTTATCGGACCACGAGCGGCATTGTCACGGAATTTCAAAATTTCTTCACCTATTTTAGAGGAACCTATCGTTATCTGCAATGTTACAATCGTAAAAATAGTCAAATAAAGAAAATAAAATTAGATGCATGATCGGTAATATAAAAAATTCAAAGACATTCTCAGTTATTTCTAGAAGCTATTCGAAAACCAGTCTTAATAAAAAAAGGAACAAGATGAACTATTAACAGAAGGCAGTAAAGATAACCACATATATCTTTTGGTCGAATCATAATCACCATTCCTTTTACATAAAAAGAAAAAATAAGATCTATAGTAACAAACTTCGCCTCGATTAACAAGTTCTGCTAATGCTACATCGTAAGTTTTTTTGTTGGCAACCAAATTTCTACATTCGTCAAAAAATTCTGCCGAGTCGACGATTTCCGGCAGCATATCATCATCGACAGCATATTCACTCCGGAAAAATTCCAACATACTGTTAGCATGTTTCTGAAAACGCCGACATTTAGGAAACAACTTTTTAAAAAAATTTTCCTGAAAAAACCACTTCGAATTGTACAGATGCAATTAAGAAATGGAAAATGTAGCAAGAAAAGTTATTTGTAAGATCCAATAAAAAGTAATATATTTACTTGAACAGTCAAGAGATGAACATATTCTGTCTGGTTATCATTGGCCGCACCCCATAAACTTCCCACGAATGACCTATATCCTCGTTGAAGCCAATTCTGATTTCGGGCTTTGTAATCATCCAAAGTGATAATTTCACCTGTACTAAAAAATCTGCCCATGAAAAATCGAATTTTAACAATTACACTTGATCCACAGTGTATATAATGTAACGCATTCAGCAGTTTCAATAATATAGTCTATTTAAGTATTCTAAAAAAATTTTAATTATTCAGTCAAATGTGTGCGTTTTAGTTCACCCACTTTCCGATAGCGCTTTTTTTCCTGTATATATGTGATATGAGGGAACTTCACGAATTTTTTGACATTTTATCACTGTCATTCCGTGCTACCAACATATACACGGAGAACGAGAATCTTAATATACTGATACATCTTAATAGCAGAAATATAATCGCTCAACCACCGATATCACTTGACAGGAAAGAGATATGATTTGCAATGATGAAAATTATTTCTTTAATGTGTGCTATTATAGAAATAACGCTGCATTGGGAAAAGTCTTTGTATTAATGCAAAAGCAAAAGATAAAAAGCTTAGCAAACTGTCATTGAAGGATGACAATAAAAGAAAAAGTTTAACTAAAATGAAAAACTTACTTAAGCATATGTTGAATAACAACATCAAGAGAACCTGGTAGCTGATCACCCCGACGAAAACGCCGTTTTAATATGTCGATAGTGAAGATTGAGTTTTTTTCACTATCGCATAATTTTGCAATCATGTCAGACCAAAATTCTATTTTTCGATCATAATCATTTGGATTCACTTCCCGTGCCTAAATCAAAAAAAGCATGAAATTAGTGTATATTACTGAAATAAAAAAGTGTTAAATACAATTATCCCAATAAGCCCTTTCATATCAAGCTATATTTTATGGATTCTAAAAAGTTGACAATAAACTTAGAACGGCATATATCAAGATCATCCACCATTTTATAAATACCTTTGTCATTTTTTATTCTACTAATTATTAAAATCTTTGGTGGTTTTCTCTGGCTTCTTTGCATAATATGGGTTCTCTCAGCATTTTATAAATAACTACGTCACCTGTCAAGTTGATAATAATCAGTCAATTCATTCTGCTACACATGATGGTTAGGACATTGAGATCTGACACTAAATCGGTTATCAACTACATTGTTTACCGATATTCTTGATGAACTGCAAATCGGAAATGCACCATACCTTTATCATGGACATAAGTCCAGACATCTGATTGTCGTCTGCCCAAATTTCTGGGAAAAGCCTTTTGCTGTCCATTACATTCAGACGCAAGCGTGACTGGAGATCACAAAAAATGAAAATAATAAAAAATGCAACATTATCAATAATTCATAACAATTAATTATATTCTTAAACGATTAATATGAAGCGAATGTTTTTCTACATCAATAAATCACTGTGTTATAAAGCAAAGAATTGTGATAAAGATATAATCCGATAAACAAGCACCTAAATTTCTCTACTTATAATTATGACTTGCAATTCTAATATGAAGAAAATTCAATACCAGAGAATAATATGACATAAATTTTTCACGAATTATGAGAATACAGAGTGATTGTCAATAATAATAATATGTGCAGTCATGATTCCCCACAAAAACATGAATTATAAACATGATTCTCAAACAACGACACTTTAATAAGCTTCTACACAAACATCGTTTTCTGAGCTAAGTAGAAAATTTTACCTTTTTTTATTTCATATTTTTGAAATCGTCACACTATTTCCTCATTGAGATAGCAATACATCCATGGTACGGAAATAAATCAAATCAGGAAAGTTCGCTTTAAGAGTGAATTTATTAAAAGTGAACTACGAACAAATGAGCTCGGATCAGCAAATCACAAGCGTGAGTGACCGTATGCAAGATATCGTTGCGAGAAGCACATAGTTACTGAATGGTATTTGTAAAGCAAATACTGGGCGCTTTAAAAGAAATCTGCTTGGATTTTGCAAAAATTTATGCGAAGAAGATCGAAATCTTTTATAAATTTGTCATTCTGCTTGCGCGGTACTGCTACATTAAGCAATGCGATCTCCTAATCCCTTCTGCTGAAATTTTTCCAAGTAGAAGTGCCATCAAAAACCACAGTCATTTTCTACTTCCACTATCCACTTATTTCTTTTCAGTCTTCTTAATTTGTCATAATACTTTTTATTTATTCCTTTAGTTTATTGCTTGACAAAAAATATATTTATCTTTTCCCCGTTAATGCAATCCAACACTTATCAAACCATGACAAATGATTTTTTTTTTGGCTGGGATGCGAAATATTTTGTTATTTTATCAAATGAAACTTTGCTATTAAGTTCGTTACATATATTTCAAGTAACGCACTGACCTGCTGCACAACATTTCATTTCCTCCATGCTCCTGCCATCTTTTTTTTGTTTGTACCACAAATTGGATATCACTTATTTCTGACTTGAAACTGCTCGAATCAAATGGTTAATGAATCAAGCATCAAACTCCTCGTAGAACTATGCATTTATTTGAGTCTCTTTCCAATTCCTTCAATGATCACAAATAAAAATTTAAATTGATTATATTGAATCAAAAATAATTTAATATCGCTACTACTGCCAGTAGAAAATTTCGCCTTTATTCAGCAACAGACACCACCGATGAAATCATTCTGCGAGCATTAAAGCTTAAGTTTCTCACAACTTTAAAACCTGGCCATCAGTTTCCTCTCCCTCAGCACTCGTAATAATTAGAACTAGAAGAGACCAATCACTTATGAAACAGAATTATGGTTGCTTTAAATAGAACAACTCGAGAAGTGTAATTAAAAGAAAATATCGAAGGTAAGCTTACATCTACGGTAGCCTTGTACTCATAAAATAGGAATCGTGCGAGGATTTTTTGTCCACATAGAAAGAGTTATTCCACCATGCCTTCAGAAACAAGGATATCGTCGTCGCTAATGGAATCAGTAACACTGTCGCGTTAGTGTCATCACAATCGCTATTAATGCGCAATTCTTCGAATATAACTTCTGAGAACCTCTTTCTTGAAAATTTATAATTTTTCGTCTTTTATCTCATCTAACGCAATCAACCATCGCAAAGATAAGAATTGTTGCAAATTACTTCAATTTTTTTCGCAAAGTTTCAAGAATATTGCCCAGCTGAAAACATATTTACGTGAGATATGGAAGTAGTGCTCTTTCCAATGTTGTGACATGTTTCAGGAACTGATATCATAAAGAAGAAAGTGATTCTAAGTTTAAACAGGAAATTCGACTTTGTAGACTTCATGAAAAAGCTAACCAGAATTTTCAAAAATCTTGACATCTTGTTGATTTTAATACTCGATCTGATAACTGCCTTGCAGAAGCAAAAATGAAAACCGAATAAATTTGTAGGATTTACAGTAAATATACTATGAATTTCGGTTGATTTGTTTCTTTTCTTAGCAAATATAATGGAAAAGTAACTTTTATTTTATGCAAATCTGTGGCGACTCCAAAAATATTTTTTGGCGATAAATTCTACTAAAATTTACAGCAATGCTCTTATTGTTTTGTACGTTTTTGAATGTGTCTTTAAATCCGAGAATAATTACATAATTTTGCAGCAACAAACCTATAACTAAGTGTATCAATTAAATTTTTATTTAAAATTACTGGCAAGCATTAAATCCTTGATATGAGTTTTATTCAGTAATTTTTAAAGACTGATGGAATGAATGTTGCAGAGAAATAACACACACTAGAATTGGAAATTTCGTTTTTTGAAAATATGGATATATAGATCAGTTGTCAAAATGCAGTTTTTTCTCCTTGCTGACTCATCGTTCTATTACCTCACATATCTATAACTTATACTTTGTAACTTTTCCACGATATAGGATAGGATACGTTATGTATATGGTCATCGCAAACAAAAATTTTTTTCCAAACTTTTTTCTAAAAAGTCGAGAAGCAAAAAAAAATATAAATGTCGCGATGCATCACAATTACTATCAGTGATTCAGTCTATGGTAATAGCAGCATTTTTCAAATACAGTACCGTGAACATCGAGGTTCTCTTTTTTTACAGTGCTGAACATAAGAACTTCTCTTCTTCAGCGATTCTCTATTTCTGATCACTTGATTATGCTTTACAGCAACAGTTTTACGTGAAGTACTATGAAATTGTGTTGTAGTAGCACACTTTCGAATAACAGGAGGCACAAAAACTTCTTCCATATCGTTTTCAATATCTGCTTGTAACTCGTTCTTCCAGATCTTTCCCATTAAACTGTATTATATTTGAAATGATTATTGGATTATCAATACAACATAATTTTTTATATTAGTTTTAAGAATTTACCTTATGAAAATCGATTAGGAAAACTTAAATTAGGATTAGCAAACAGTAGCATCATGCAGTTAAACACTAGAAGTAATCTCAAAAAGACCAGTAGTTGAAGCACTGGGTTTCATTTATACCACTACCATATCTCAAAATTTTAAAATCATGAGAACCGACTTGGATAATTAATGCTGTTTAAGGAATTATCATTTTCTGCTAATTAAACCATTCTTATTGCTGCCTAATTTATAAGTTTTTATGGTCAGTATTAACACCCTCTTTCAATGGATCTTTTGGTTCGTAACTGCATCACACTCTCAGAAGCACTGATTGAGAGAATGCAATATTAATAAATGTGGCAGCATTCCTTCACAACATCACACCAACCTTTCTGCTTCATCTCTGAAGACGGAAATTTCCAAATTGTTTCGAATTGGCGTCGTCCCTTGTATCTTTTGCACCAGAGCACTATTTCCAGAAGTTTTGCATGCCGAAGCTGTAAGTGAAGCTGAGAATATTTTGCAGTCATCTACGTCAACTGGTGAAAACGAATGTTGCTTTGGACTGCAAGAAAAACTTGTAACCAGCAATGTCTGCTTCTTATCAAACATTTCTAGTAATTCAGCTTCCTTCATAACATATTCACGACATGTTTATTTGAGGCCTAAAACAGCTTGATAGAGATAAGAATGGCAAGATGTAAGCTACGACAAAAAACAATTAAATTAACCTAAAAGCAGTAACTTTTTCAACCGTTCCATTCATAATTGTCTGTGAAGAATCCGCTCGAGCTAAAGCAACTTCTTTTTCCAATGCTATATTGAGATCTTTATGTTCATTTAGCTGAAAATCACAATGTCGAAGAAGAGCAAGTGGAAGATTGAAGTTAAAAAAATACATGAAAAAAAATATAAATATAAGTAACGCACCACCAACAGTGTGCATCAGTAGAGATTTTATATTCTGCATCTCAAAATTTTCCCTGATATTGATAAACTTTAGCTGATTGACATTGTTTATACAGCTTACCTTCAAGTCTATCAGATAATAAAACGAAGGAAGAAAACGAAGTAGAGGAAAGAAAGTAAAAGTACAGTTACTTTTTTCTGTAATTCACTGATTTTTTTCCGGCTCTCTTGAAGTTCTTCTTTTTGACTTTCTATTGTTTTCATGACATCTTTCAACTGTCTGCAACAAATTATAAATCGGTTTTATCAAATCAAACTTAGCTACATGTTTCATTAATCTGTGATGTATTCGGAAAAAATCTGTATGTGGAAAAAAGTTGGAAAAAAGCTAGGAAGCTTAGCAGTATCTAAAAAAAACAGTGTATTCTGCAAAATATTGGAGTTACAGGAAAAGCATAACTATGTGATCTGATCCAACAGTGCAGAATTTCGTCTGAGGCATTATGATTGTGACTATCTTAACAAGAGTGCAGACTCTACATCTAATCATTAAAGATAAAATTAGAAAAACCATTTTTTTTGTTACGATGATAAAAAATTGCCTCTACTAGTTGTCACTGCCACTTTCTATACACTTACAATTTGAAAATGTGAAAACTGGGCTACATTACCTCCTCAGCAGGGCAATGAATTTCTTCATTTCTAATCCTTCATTGGCGATGTATTTATCGATTTCCAAAACAGGTTCATCTTTTATACTACTAAGCAATCTATAGCTGCAAAAGATAGGACAATGTAAATTTAGTTTGGAGTACTACGTCAACTTCATACGCTAAATATGAACATTTAATCAAATTATTAAGGACGAACTTCTCTTTATTAAAACCAGCCTGAAGA
Organism: Acanthocheilonema viteae; assembly: GCA_900537255.1. Lineage (NCBI taxonomy): Eukaryota > Metazoa > Nematoda > Chromadorea > Rhabditida > Onchocercidae > Acanthocheilonema > Acanthocheilonema viteae. The sequence goes on along the minus strand of UPTC01000126.1, from coordinate 49,403 downwards.
AGGTAAAATGACACAACTTAAGCATCTCAGTCAAAGCAGAGTAGTGCAAGTACTAGTGTGAAAGCCTTAATGATTTACTAGATGGTATATCCAAAAATATTCCGAATTTTGGGAAGCATTTCGAAGCGATAGTGTAAAAGAGCTCACAATGCAGAAGCTTGCAATCGTTTCTTGTACTTCTGCAGCTCTTTTTCCGTATCCAGTTGTTTTTCAAGCATACCTTCCAGATGTTTGATTTGTTGTACATTAAGTCGAGAAACCGATTCCAAATTTGCAACTTTTTCCTTCTAAATTTGAAGCTTTTATAAAAAAATTTGACAAACTTTGTCAATTCCTATCAATTTATTGTTTGGTGGAGAAAAGAAACAATAAAGACAACATGAAAAGTCTTTAACAGCTCTCAGTGCCTCTTTTTGCCCGCTTCAGTCACCTAGCTTATTAGAAACTTTTCTTCAGGAAAAGCAGAAAGAAAAGCGCGACATGAAGATAAAATATAAATAAAATCAACTTAAACAAAATGTCCTTTGAAACTCAAACTAAAAATGACATGAGAGTTATTACAGGTGAATAAATGCTTTTTTTGGATATAAGCGAATAGTACCAATAAAAGATTTGCAGCCAAATAAGCATTTGCTTCATTCTTGGCTTCAGCGGTAGCCAGCCTCTCCTTCTCGAGATTATCCAGGGCATTCTGAAGCTGTAAATATTGCAATATAAGAAAATCAAAATGATGTACTAATTCATACAATCGTATGAAGATAATATTAAGCATATGCGCTCCAGTAAAAAAAATCATAGTCAAGTAGATGAGGTGCATACGTTAATTATGCATTATTTTCTCCAAAATTATATTTTTCAAAGAAAGCCTTTGCAATTTATAAAAGGTGAACAAATAAGAAACTTGATTATGCATTTCAAGTGGATCAGTGCTATCGGAATTGAAGCTTTTATTTTCTTCCATTTGAAAAAAGAGCTGTCGAATGAGATCCTTTGTTGTAGCCTTCTTTCGACAAACTGGACATGTTTTGCAGCTCTGCAATATTCAAGAAATCTTTGAGAAGTTCAAAAAGAGGATAAGAACGGAAGAGAGCATAATACGAAATTTAGTCATGAGTCATTAAAAGCAATGTCTTTGAGAGTAATCATTTGCAAATGAGACATCAAAATGTTTAACTATCATTCATTTGTGTATATAAATTCGGACTGATACCTCAGTTCTGTCAACCAATTTGTTTACGATTTTTCCATTTGTTTACGATTGCTGAAAATCTGTCTACCATCTTTATGCCTTTCCTTATCCGCGTCGAACAGATAGCACCTCAGTGGTTAGCACGAGCAATAAGACAGACACTTACCAATGCATAATGAAAGCATGGGAAATTCACGTTTACAGATAACGCTACAGACAGTAGCAGTTATTAGCATTGTAGATCAAACAACACTAGCTTGATCCTTTAAATCATGAATTGGAGAAAGTGATTATAATAAAGAAGGAAGGAAACAATCTGAAAATAAAATTTAAAATGGAGCTTTACCTCAAGCCATTGTAAGATACAGTGTAGATGGAATATATGGCCACAACGTAAGGCAGCACTTTCACTTAAGGGAAGGGCATCCAAACAAATCAAGCATTGCAGTCGCTGGGTCATTCCGGTCTCGTGACTGGTCAAGAATCCTGGAAGAATAATAATACATGCTTCGTGAAATAAAATGATAAGCTTTAAAGATGATTGGAAAAAGCCAAATAGCACCAACGCACCCTCCTTACATAACATCGACGGGGATGAATTAACTGAGAATGATTTCAATTCAAACTCACATCCAACCGATACAATGTTAACAGCACAAAAGCAACAGTGATAACTCGTGGTCAGCGATGCCCGGGTCAGAGGTTATCGAGTGCAGTCAATTGTATGTGTGACTGGCGGTTGTCACATATGACTTCTGTCCGAAATGCAGAATGACTGAGTCATCTTCACTCATCATTTATCATTCACTCCATCCATGTGATGTGATATCTCTTCAGACATGAAGTTTGTGATTTAGAACTGGAATTAAACTGACCAGCAGTTGAAAGGAATAGAGAGTCGAGGTGAAAATGGTGAGATAATTAAGGGACAGCATCCCATGGAGTGATCTAATAAATAGCTAATTGATATGATAGCTGAAGTGGTCACTGATTGGAACCTTATCAGTTCAAATATCCAAATGATAATGATAGGAGCTGGAGAAATTGTTTCTTCAACAGTTCTCTGCCGCGATACTACAAGATTTGTCACTTGACCTCTGTTACTTCTTCAAAACTAATAACTTTCACTCCTCAGTGATGGTGACAATTGAGTGGTGTCAGTTTTTTGAAATTTCTCTGTAATTCCTTCTCCTTCTCCTTATCCTTTTCTTAGTCGCCAGAGGGAAGGATCTCTTCCGTACCCTCTTCCATGCAAATTGAGACCGAATAGAGAATGAGGTTCGGAAGAGGGCGCATTGGGAGGTCAATCCTGGCCACTTTCGAAAGCTCATTATTAGCTCATTATTCGAAAGCTCATTATTAGCTCATTATCGAAAGCTCATTATCTTTGCTTCCCACTTTGGCTTCATTTATCCACTACTGCTTATCATTGGAATGCTTCTCCTTCCTGTTTTTCCCTTTATGTTTTATAAATATCATTCCTTTGAAAAATTCTCAAATATTTTTCAAATTATTTTAATCTATGCAAAAACACCGCAATGAACTTTTGATGGTATCAGCAAAAGAGAGTCAACTTGGAACGAATAGTATCCAATGATATTGGAAATTTCGCTTTATTTGATGAATAATTTCGTGGTATCCATTCGATTACTACCTGTTAAAGGTATTTCAATAAATAATCGAAAAGGAAAGAAAATTTGATTCTTTTTGAATTCACAACGAAAGGCTGCTAGGTAGGTGTGCTCTGTAAATTAAATAAATATGACAACACTATGCATGTTACGGTGCATTCGTGCAAATCGTTCAGTAGAGAGTGCTTTGAATATTAAATTTAGTTTGAAGCCACTCATCGTTAGCTTTGACTCACTCTTCATTTTCCCTTCTGAGTTTCAAGTCATTTCCATATTTCATTTTCTGTTTTCTTCCTTTCATTCAAACTTCAGTTCCATTTTCCTTCTTATCCTATCATCCAACCATCATTATCAATGAAGTTAAAATTTGCTTCCTTCACTTCTCAAATCTTCTATGCGCGTGCGGCATACTCAAAACGTTGATCACGGCAATAATGTCTTGAAGAATACGAAAGATTAATAGCCTTACTATCCATTGCTATCTTAATTAATGAAAATAAATTTCTACTGTTGTTGGAGTTTGGAAAGGCTGTCATTAAAAGCATCATCTCACATTAATTTGACCTTACTATCAAACATTTTATTTTAGCTTTTTCTTTTGGTTTGTCTTCCAATTCCATCCCTTTTTTTTATTAATGTCAGGCTTAATTTGTGACAGCCTTTTAAATCTCTCTTGCATTCCCCCAAAATTCACTTTTCTGATAAAGAATTCAACAGCTTTATCAATACAATCGTAGGAATCTTTGCAGCTTAGAACCGATTTGTTAATATAGAATTGTTGTATTTGCTGTTATGCACGCTGCCAGTAAAAGGCTTCACCCCGGGCAATTCTTCTAATCCTTTCCTTTCGTTCGCTCTTAATTTGTGCGGGCGGTACATTGTTAAAGCATTTATTAGCTTATCTTACTTCTGTGAAAATCGTTTTAACATAGAATTATTCCTTATTGCTTGTTATTTTTATTGTTTGGGCTTTTATAATATTTGATCTGAGTCCCAAGAAGAGATAAATTTTGATTAAAACTCAAGCTTAGGTACTTAGAAGAGAAAAAAAGCAAGCCGTAAGTTCTCGAACCTGTTAAAATAGGAAATTAATTACAGATACTTCGAGTTTTTGCTCACTCCCTTGAATCAAGTGAAAAGATCGAAGGGTCTTCCCGATGTGAAATATTGAATCTGTCATACAGATATGAAACTTTTGTTTCTGCAAGAAATCATTATTTACTTTACTTTTAAAACGATTATTATGAATATTATGCAAGCTGTCAAGAACGTCTCGAAGTTCAAGAGCGTTAGCTGTGTGAGGCTCGAAGACCGCGATGGTATGCAATGTTTGAAAATTGTTGGAATAGCTCATAAAGCGGTTGATGATTTACAGCTGAGAAAAACCGAGCTCGAACGAGATTGTGTTATGAAAAGTGCGATGATGAAAAGCCGTAGGATCTTAAACAGTTTCAGATATGAGAATTTTTTGAAATGCAGTAAGCTAATAAATTAAACGGCTTCTCGGATTCAATATTTATGCATATAGTACTTTTCCGTTAAAGACAATTCTTACAATTGTTGTCCCATATTGCTGATGCTTTCAACGAGGGAAGTTTAAAAGAATCCTTTTGAACAACTCAACAACATGAAATAGATTAAGCGATCGTTCAGATGGTTGTGAAGAAAGCAGCACAATGATTAGCAAAGTTAAGTTCTTACAACTCAATCCTAATATTGGCTTTCCATTCTGCTCATTGATCATTTGATGTGCTCTAATTCAATTGATTGTCATCAATAAACTGCTTTTGCAGCTTATAGATGTCATTGACTATCAACTGATTGATACCATCAGTTCTAGGACAAAGAAATGCGTATGAAATAACCTCGTCAAAGTGCTGATCATTTTGATTTATTCCATCTGACCGATCCTTGCTGGGTAGCAATGATCAACGTAATGATGGTAATGCTCGAAAGTGATTTTTGATTCTCACTCAGCAAATAATCAGCGAATTAATTGCTTAATTAATTGTTTATTAATAATATCGGTTGTTGCACTTCTATTACAGTGTGGGCGAAATGAAAAACACTGGAATAAATGAACAAATCATCAATTAGACAAAAGCAAAGTAAAACAGTTGTCGCAATTTCCGGCAAACTTTTTAATCAGAATGAGGTTCTGATTAAAAAGTTTGCCGGAAATTGCGACAAAAAATTGTCAGAAATGATTCATTAGTAATGCTTTTAGTGTAACATAAAGTGACAAAATCACTATACTGAAAAGCAAACATAACCATAGAAAGGTAGTAGGGTCAGAATTCATAACGATGTGCGCAGTTGACCATTGGTCTTGCGAATTTGTGTAATTTTCACAGGGTACTCAAATGTGGTCACGTAGCCATTATCGTCGTTGTCGGAATCGTGTTCTCTTAACAGCGTTGCCGATCGGTGATTTCGGTCGGATTGCTCCGTACCTGTCGTTGCGGTATTTTCACTGCTTCGAGCAGTTTCCAAGTCACCATATACCTCTTCAGCTCGGAAATTTTTTGTTTCATCTAACTCTTGCTCGAAACTGATTCTCCGTAAAATTGATGATGAAGCATTTGCTTGCAAAGGATACAGCAATCCACCGGTACCACCGAGCTGTGTCGCACCATTTTGCAGATTGATGGTTGAATCATCAAGAAATGGTAGCGGTGGCGGTAGACATCGCTGTCCCACTGGTTGTTGTTGTTCCAGAAGCTTCAAGCAATTTAACTCTAGTAGTTTGAAACTGTCAAGATTTAGTGAATTTTGACCATGGAATTTAACAAAGTTACGAAGACAATTACTGAATTCCACTTCATTCTTGCCCTTTTCTCTTCTCCCCCAAGTGCAGGTTGTAAGAATAAAGTGATCTAAAGTAAGCGATCTCGAAGCAGCTTCTTTCTATTATTTTAAAAACGGACTGCAGCACCACAGCACCGAACAATTATTAGACGAAATACATTCCTTAGAAGAGTCTGTCACTTGGTTCCACACATCAGCTCCCTATGTAATACTGCTGCATAGATATTACCGGGCAACACGGAATGGTGCTAACTTGTTTGGAGCTTTTCTTTTGAATATTATGTCTTTTAAGTATCTCATACTGCAAATACAGTGATGGAGTATCGCATGATCATTGTATCTCTATATATGTAGTGGCATTGAAATTTTAAAAATGTGAAACGAAAACATAATGAGTGAAAAAGCTACCGAAAGTTTGGTTTTCATATAAGCGATGATATCGATATATCGTTGTTCGGTTGCTTTTCTCTCTCTCTGTTCCTTCTTCAATTCATATTTATATTTTTCCACTTCTTCCATCATACTTCTCTCGTTAACAGTCCTCAAATCTCTTTCAGCTCGTAACCTTTCTTTGTAGTCTTTTAACTTCTTTCTCTGTTCTCGAAGTCTATACTCCATCTCCTGGAAGGCTTCACAAACTTAGTTCGAGGAGAAACAGTTGACACATCATTTGGTTTCTTTTTTCTTCCTTACTGATTAACAGAAAAAGAAGAATGGAATGATCATACCGTTTAACCTTTCCTAAACTAACCCTAATGTGTTGTGCCCGTTCATATTCCGCCGACCAAGAATCTGAACCGGAATTTGAATCATCCAAATTACGATTGTATATGTTATGCAAAGTTGTTGGTGATGGATCACCACTGCCGTACTCTGACGTGGAAGCATTAAAGCGCCGGAAACGCCGCTGCTGTCGACGGCGTCGATGAACCTACGATTAATTTGACTTTTATCGAGAAGGAAACTTCAATAGCATTGAGAGGATCAAAATTTCTGAACAGTGAGTTCCATAAAGTAAATTTTTTAAGAGAAGAAGCAAGATGAATAATTCAAAATAAAACAAAACTGAAAAATAGCTACAGCATGGTGAAGTAATTAGGTACTGCCAGAAATGCTTTCGAAATTCGAAATCATTACGAACCATTTCATCGGGAATAATATCTGAATATAGAAAACGAGTCGGAGCATCACTGTAAACATCATATTGATTAAGACTTAGATCACCAGGACATGAGCGTGGACCATGACATACGCGCGGTCGAGTGGCTGTATGGTAGGCTGCTGTAGCGTTGCGTTGATAATTACGTTGAGTATCTTTTCCGGAGATTCCATAAGTTTCATCTCCCTGAATATTTCTGATTCATTCGCTGATAATTTCGGAACATTGCCAAATTTTTTTCTAGAAGGAAAAATTAATTTGTAGATTGAATTGAAATAGCGAGCACAACGGGGCGAAGTTGAGTGGACGGAAAGAACTTGATAGAAAACAACGTACCGTTACCACTTTCTTCGTCTTCCTCCATTTTAACCAATTTTTAATCATTGCATCCACCTCTAAAATGTGCATTATAAGCAGGGCAAATGATTCCGGAATATTGCGGTAAAGATGGAGAGAGAATAAGACGGATTCGAAATAATTCCGAAAGAAAACAGCTTTAATAATACAGGCAACCAAGCAACCAACGCGCCGGCTCTATCACGAGAATTAATTTAAGTTTCATTTCAAAAGGGCCGGAGGTTATTTTAAAATGAGCAACCATATCATTCGATCAAAAGACCAAGCACGACTAGATATGCCCACACTTCATGATCCAACACTTTTGATCCCTGCAAACAAGTTTGCCATCCGACACGACAGACAGAAATCCCGTGATGATGGGAATCGCCTTCTCTTTCAATTTCATTTTTACAATAAATTAAAATTCTAGCTGAAAGATAGCAAGCAGAAAAGGAAAAGATGAGGTTTCCAAGAGGGAAGTAGTAGACAAATGAAGATGATAGTTGACCGAGCAAGAGCAAGTAGAGATGGAAATGGGTAGGGAAGAGTGGCCGTTCCTTTGATACCTGAGAAAAGCGAAGAGGGAAGAGACCCTTTGTGTAGCCGGCATTAATTGTTTGGAGGGAAAGAAGAGATCTTCACCACCAACCCTTCTTCTGCATTAACAAACGAAATTTCTCTCTCCATCCACTCTCTTCTACAAATGCGGATAATTAACATGATCGGGCAAAACTCGAAATTAAGATTTCAAAAAATGCCTTTCCTGTTCAAGATATCAGAAGTAATTTGGGATCATGTTCAGGTCAGTATCCATCGATAAAAAGAAAGAAAAATTGGAAACTACGGTTGCTCGCGAATACAATGTTTAAATTGGATGAGAGATTCTAAACTAAAACTGAGTTAGCTTTAGTTACAGAAATCCATTTATCTTCATTCACCATTGCTACTCTATCGTTGCTATAACTATTTCTGATCACCATTCTAACATATGTATGGTTTCTTTCCGACTAATGCGTTACTAGAATCATGCCGTAAGATGTTTAAACTTCAAATTTCTCATATAATAGAGCCGAGTGAACATTTTTATCCCGTGACTTAATATTCATATACAATTTTATCCTATCATAGCATGTGCTGTGAGATATAAAATATGGAAATACTATTACTACACGTCAAGGACATCACTGAACTGCTATTTAAGTCTGCAGACGAAGATTAGACAAATTTCTCTATAATCAACTCAAAAAGGTGTGCTCGACGGATAAACCAGTTAATGCGATGATAACGAAAAATTATTACGTGTTTGTTTTTAGAACGAATGCTTCATACACTGATAAATCAATTATCTCAACAGAGTCCGAATAAATGCATTAAGCATAGCAAATAAGAACAACATATCAACACTTCAAATTCAAACATTACTAAGTTTTGACTATAAGACGTAAAATAAAGAAGCATGATCACTCACTGCAAGCAGTGCCAACATCAAAGCATCAAATGAAAAAATCAAAAGTTACAGTTAAACAAAGCAAATTATGAAATTTTAACTCACCAGAGCAACTTTCAGTCATTCAATGTAATGTGTGCCCTATCAATTTTAAAGATCACTTTATCCCCTGAAATTTCTCTTAAATCTAAAAGCATCAACACTGGTATCGATTATGCCCAGCTAATTTTATCGCTTAAATATTAGTAGATTTAAGCATTGTATCACGCTGTCCAAGTTTTGTATCACTACTCGATCGTCGAATCCCTGATGTTACTGCTTTATCACCAAATTCATGTGGTGATGTTGCTGCTGCAGCAGTTGCACGATCAATTGCACGCAGAGCTTCTTCTAAAGTTGTCGAGCCCTCGTTTTCACGAGTTGAGAAGGAGCTACCGGATATTGTGCGTCGTTCAGCTTCCACAGACGAAGTGACCTATTAGTATTGAATACAACAATTTATACAATATGACATTGACGAACAGATCAAAAGCTCAGGACTTTGTTCAACTGCTCATAAAAAATCAGAAATGAACAAAAAATACTAAAATAGAAAAATAGATGAAAATGGCTTTATCATTTAACTTTATTCTGTTTTCCATCTTATATATTATTTTCTACTTGTTAAGCATTTTGAAAAATAATGCAACTAACAATTAAGAGCTGAAATGGAACACAAAAGGCCTGTCCGTTTCTGTCGGAGATTTGAAACAAAATCTTTTGTCTTGGCACCAAGAAAATTCTCTAATAAAAGTCTCCACATTCTTCTATAAGAACTTTGAAAACTTAGATGGTAAACCGTATTACCTCATTAATGCGAAAGTTCCTCACTTCGTCAACACTTCCTTCATTTATCGTGCTACAGTGTAATGTGGATGGCAATGGGACCGTAGAACCGGAAGTTGCAGAACAAGCTAATTCGGTCATTGCAAGTACCGATGATTGACCATTTGAAGTCGATGGTGGTGAACAAAAAAGCGATGGCCCTTTGAAGCTGTCAGTCATAAGTTTTGGACGAGATTGTTTTAGTTGCTGGAAAACAAATAAAAACTAAGGAGGGAAGAATAAGCATATTTAGAAGGTATCAGTGAGCATCACAACACTTCTAATACCGAAAGAAACAAGAAAATGTGTGCTCAATTTTTCGGTTGTCCTACATAGCACACCCTGACTGTTGCAATGATAATCACTTGAAAAAGAGGATAAGGAAATGACATCAAAAAGCTTACTTTTTCTAAAACACTGATTCTGTTTCGATATGATTTTTGCTCATTCTTGAGCATTTCTACCAACTGAGTTAATCGCTGGATGTCTTCAACAAATTTGCTTTCAACATGTTGTCGTACTATGCGTTCTGACATTAACTTTTGTTTATATGAATTTTTACGCTCTTCTTCTCGACGAAGACGGTAAAGAAGAGCATCTAACTTCGTCTCTAGAGCCTGAAAACTGGTTCATTCTATTTAATATTCTTTTTCCGGAACAAAAATTACAAGTCATTCTTTCTCATTCTTTCCTATGATTTACACGCTTCATGCTCCAGTTTAGATGAGTTGTTGCTGGAAAAATGTCACGCTTTTATTGAATGTTAAGAATGTACCTGAACCGTATCATCATTGTTAATACCACTACCATTCTGTGAGTCGTATGAATCATCAGATTCCAAAATTTCCGAGTCATAGTTGTTCTTGGTAAACACCGAAACTCGATCATGGAGTCGATCGTTTTCAGCATGCAACCGTTTTGCACATCTTACACTACTCTAAAATAAGTAATGCATAACATAATTAAGAAATTAGTGATAGGAACTGTGAGCAACAGCAACATAAGTGTAATCTAATACTATGAATTATGATCACGAAAAAATACAGTTAAAAAATATGCATTGCTTACCATACGTTTTGATGACACTGGATAACCTGACAAAAAATTATATATAAGATGAAAATAGAAAGTAGAATTAATTAACATCATCTTTTTAAACCCAACAGTATTTATAACAGTTATCAATATATATATATGTATATATAGCTAAAAAATTGACCCTATTGTGAAAATCGATTGAATGACGAAATCTGTCGTATTTGTCGTATTCGTCTCGACCGACGCATGATCGCGAGGTTTTGTATTGCCTCGGTTGGGTAACTGTATGATAAGCAGCGGTGGGCTTCAACAGTGAATCATCAATGCTCCGTATTCGAGAAATTCGCTTATCACATCTCGATGATCCATTACCGTAAGTCTCTTTGCTGCGATGTTTCGTTTTTTCCTGAAAACATCTCAAATCCACCACAACTATATTTATCCCAAAGTACCCTACATTAGCAAAAAGAGGAATTTAACGTGCTACGAGTGGCTACAGCGTATATTTCTGATGTAATGTTATCATAAATCTGGAGTCGTTGAAGGCATAGAAAATTAATTAAATATGATTAGCGAAATGAATGAAAAATCAAGGGTCGTTGAAAATGAGATAACCTCATCATATCCCGAGTTGAAGTTATCCTTTTCCGTCGTCTTTTTCGACCGAAACATTTTCAAGAAGTTCGACATGGCGACAGAAAATGAACAAAATGAATAACAGATGGATGAGAACACGCGACAAGAGAAGAGCCGGACAGAGCGACACCAACTGTTCCGTCAAACAGACAAATTCAAAATTCAAATCTTACCGCTCACTTTTGCTTTACCACACTGCTGTATCGCAATGCAACACGGACGTCTCACAATTTCAATCTCGTTATGCGAAAGCACTACCTTGTTTGATACTTTTGGACCTTATCTAGATTTTTTTCAATCAGTAATTGTCGTAGCCTAAAGGAGAAAGGGAATTCCTCATGGATAGAAAAATCCGATTATATTTGTCTCAGTAACATCCCAGTACTTCTTTTTCACCTTTGTTTTTTCCTGATGCTGAAGTCTGTCCAATCACAAATGTTTGTCGGTAAATTTGGTTAGGCTTAATTAGTGCTTGTGAATTTGTTCGAGAGAGAAAGCCTACGTAAGGGAGTTAGAAGGTTGTCACGACCGAAGGATAGAAATGACAAGGAATAACTAAGAGAAAACACTATCGAACCCTAAACAACAGAAGAGTGACCACTAAAGAGTTTCCGATGTCATTATGAAATAATTTATAAGATTTGCGGAAAAGAGAGACGAGATTTCAACATGTATGGCTTTTGAAATTGAAGCTTTTCAACGGCACGCCGTTGCAGGTTCTCGGATTTAATCTGTTCAACTGTTTAAGAGTTAATTGAAAAAGAAAAACCATGGAGTTTGAGACCATATGCAGTTGGATAAGCTTTGTGTTTCAAAATTATATTGCATAATTTTATCATGAATTTTTGTAATTTTAAGGGAAATGAATAGCTTTTAGGATGTTAGCATAGAATTGTGGCGGAGACCATTATTGCATCCCTGAATTGAGATTTAAGCATCATTGGTTGGTAATGCTAACGGATGAAGCATATTTCTCAATAATTATTTGAAAACTGGATTAAGACTTAATGAATTGCTGTCACTCTTCGTTGCAATATTAGTGAATGAAATAAAAGGTGACAGCGGGGAGGTAACGTTCACCTGTTCCCGCTAAGACAAGAAGAAGCTCTGTCACCAAAAGTTCATGAAGATGGTTGTTAAGTGCAAAGGCTGAGCCGAAAATAGCTCTCGTTCTCGTTCGCTGAAAAGAGTCTGCAGAGATGTAATACGGTCGTTCTAAAACACTTTCCACTATTTATTATTTCAAAAAATCGAGATTCATTTTTGCTTCGTCAATGATGTTTTCGTCGCAAATAATACTGGTACTTTTTCATCGCTCGTGATGCTCAATATGAAAGTGCCGTTTTCGAAATGCATTAAATACACGCAGTTTAAATTATCACAGGCTACGAAGCAATTGTACGAAACCTGAACCCAACCATGTCAACAATATTGTTCCAAATTATCAATGAAAGTACAACGAGATGCTATCATTTAAATGAGAAGTTAAATTAGTTTTGCTGATGTACAAAGTAGCATCACTGGAAGACATGAATGTCTCACTTCGGTTGCAGCTGACGGGAGTGTTTGCAAATCGTGTTTGATAGATAAACATGAAATAAATTCACTCTGTTCGGTTGGACGACGAGCATTTCTCGTCAGGCCGAGCTTGTTTCCGTTTCAGCTTACCTGAGCACTTTTTGCATACACAAAACCTTGAAAACATTCAATTCTTCATTCGCTTTATCATATACGAGGAAATTTCAACCTTAAATCTTACTTCCGCTTTCATTAAGAATTACTTTTGATATTTCAGTAAGATTATTTCGCAATCTCTACTTCCTTTATTTACTGAATCTTAGAAGCTGTTTCATGAATTTACTCTAAGACAAACAGACGTAAACATTCTCGTTTATCTTCTCGTTTGATTCTTGCAGATATATTTGATGTTGAAGATAATAGAGGAGCTCGTCGTAGAGGGAACTGTTTTGTACGGTGCAACTTAATCGGTCAGATGGACAGATTTTATTTTTTTATTCATACGAGCGAAACCTGTAATCTAACAAATATGGGAATATGGACTGAAGAAAGAAAAACTTGATCTCATTTACCTTCATGAATTTAATAGTAATTTTATGTATGATAGCAAATAGTGATAAATAAAGGGAAATTATCACCTTGGTGAAATTTAAATTAAGTAACTATTCGAAACTGAACAGTTAATTTTACCGATGTTTGTAAATGAAACGAGCTCCTATCACCGAATTAGAAAAGATGGCGGTGTTATGTCACTGCTAATAAACATGTCACATGCAGTGCCTTAAATGTAGATGAATATGATCGTTGCGTTCAATGCGCAGATGTGATCGGAGTGCGGGATTGTCCAAACTGTAGAGATGAACTAAATTCTATGAATGCGTGTGTTTCAATGAACTATTCCACTTCCCTGCCCATCCATTTTTCTCCTGCTTATCTGTTTCTCAACATTTTCTTTCTAATTGCGATTTATAAGTTATAAACTTTCCCAGCAACTTTAAAGAATATTTTCGGAGCTCCTTTAATTCTTCACTATATTCTGTCTTATAAGTTTATTTCTATATTTATGAACGAACGTGAGCAATTAACGCTTCATGAGATTGTGTTCACGAGAGAGAGAAAGAATCTGTGATTAGACGAAACAGCTCAATGTTTCTAAAACAGGTAAATTTTTTGAAACTTCTGTTGCTTAGATTGAATAAATTCATCACTCTCGATATACTGCAGAATTGTGATGATAATTTCTGAGATGATTTACCGAATACATGTACATGAAATGAATTGAATGATTTATCAGAAGTATTCGGTAATTCAAAAGATCTATGAATAGCAGGAAAGGAGCTTTTTGAAGCACAGTAAGCGTGGTTGCGCTTGGCTCCCTTGACATTTGTCGAAAAAAGTTGTTTCTTCCGTGATCCAACAATGAAAAGAGTATCAGATGCGAAATAAAAATAGTTTGAAATTTATAATCCGTGCCCTGCCTTATCTTATGCGTTATCCTCCATAGTTACTGAGTGATTTTGGTATCTCTGATAAGAAATACGTTTGGATGCATCTGGCCAGCATTGACATTTTGCATGACAAGAACAATATAAATTGTGTTCACGTCATCTGCAGGAGAGAACAGACAGAGTTGCAAACCTTAAAAATATCACATCATTTGCGGATGATCACTTCATTACGAACTGGACAGATTGCGACAGAGTAGAAAATGATCACGACCGCCGTGTGCGAGAATGTTAGTGAGCTTGTATGCAACGACCTGCTTACTGCACTGTTTTTCAGAGCACGTGACACGCTTTAGCAATAACACATTGAGATTGAATTTAAAATTTTAATGTAAACCAAAATTTTTTGAAAGAAATAATGAAAGTCATTCCTGATATGACTTGTTTTAGAATTTTGTCGCTTCTACACTAATACCCGTCGTTCACTGTCACCAAGATTGTTCCATCATTCCTTCAAAATTCAACTTTTCTGCGTCGAGTCGTGCTCATCATCCACTCAGCGATCTGCCACATAGTTAAGTTCCACTATGGATAAACAAAGTGACAAATATGCACACGTTTTCTTCAACTGTACCCTGAATGAATGATCCGGTATATCCGCTCATTTGTGCAATTTCGTCAGTGAACAGAATTCGAGGTGTAAAAATTCATCGGTCCCAGAGAGAGAGAGAGAGAGAGAGAAAGTCAAAAAGTGCATGAAAATGCTGAGATTAATTGGAAATTCCCTTTTTTGGGTAATGATACGAAGAAAAGAACTGACGACTTTCTTTCACTGATTTGTTTTCGAAGGAAAAGTATGTGTGAAGTTTGATGCAAAGTAAAGGTGTGCTGTGACAGATCGAAGGAAGAAACGTCGGTATAAGAATGGAACGGACAAGCTGTTCACACAATACTTCTTCCATTGTTCTTTGTTCACTAATTAGCATGACTAATTATTCTGTACTCGCCATATCTGTCTCCAAAACTGCTGCTTACGATTCAGCTTTACTATCGAGAGACTGATCCCCATGTACTAAGCATCTTCGGTGAATGCTGCTACTAAACTATAAACTATGAATAATGTCTATTTTCATCTACCACCGCTACTACCTTACCTTATATGTCATCATAATATTCTTTTTTCATTAATTTGTTTTTTTTCCAACTTCCATTTTCACATTTCTGTTTCTTGATTTCTTATTTCCATTGGCTTTTGAACTTCCCAATTAATTATACCTCCCAAAGTATTTTTCTCTCCTCCTTTTTTCTGCTGTAAATGAATACTTTAAAAAACAATGTTGCAAAAAAAGGATATCATCGATAGCATGAGCTGTGATTTAAAAGAACGCATAACTCAATCACTCATACGTAATTCAAGCACACGTCACGTCCGTCTTACGCGACCTTTGTGATTGAGTATATTGGTGATCGATAATTGAGAGAGGTGTGTATTACAATGCTTGTAATTATATGTTCAAGTTTCAAAAGATTGAAATATGGCAGAAAGGAGTACCAATTAGCTAAGTTCTCCTTTATGAAATGTTCGGTGGGCCCTTCCAGAGAGCTGAAAATTTGTAGGGAATAGCGAGAGAAAGTGTTATTGGAATAAATGAAGTGAATAGAAACCAATTTTTTTGAGATCTGTCCATTTTCATTGATAAAAAATGTGTTTTTTTTTCTTCTCTTAAATACCTCTTCACTTACATTGACGGAAAATTTTAATCTTTTAACAGAATGCCTAAGACATTTGCTGAACGTTAAATTGAAATTTAGCAATTTCATTGAATTTTGAAAGGTCCATTTGAAGGAAAGTGTGTTTTCATCTTTCGTCGAACAGAAATGATTCAAAAACAGTTTGAAAAATTGTTAAAAAGTGATGTAAAATGTCAAAGATGCAGGAATCATCGCTTTATCATCGCTTGGAGTGAATTGCATTAAGGTTATGTTTAAGCACCTAAATGATCTCGAGTAGAAGGCCATCTGATTAGCTTTTATCACTTCTAACTCACTCACTGATCCATCGATTTACTCGTCAAGCGACATTTTCAGGAATATTGCCAACGAACGAACACGATCAGTTCAATGTTTGCTGGTACTTTTATAGATCATTAAGGGGTGTTTGTTTGTGGAATGACGGAATAAATGATTCTGTTATTCCGAAAAACTCCGAATTCAATTCATTTCCAATCACTAACGAAGCAACAACCTCCCACTCATTAACTTCACTCAGCGAATAGTATTTCAACGTGCAAGTGGAAATCTTCCCTATCATATCATTATCGATCCGCTATTCAGGTTCACCTTTAGAGAAGAAATTCATGTCATGGAACGAAGGTCAGAGAGAGAGAGAGAGAGAGAGAGAGAGAGAGAGAGAGAGAGAGAGAGAGAGAGAGAGAGAGATACCGCCAAATTCTAAGGTTGCTTGCAAGGATGTGCTTCACTAATTTAATTAATAAAGAAAGGTGAGGAGGCGGAGAAGAGTGAAGGAATGCTGCCAAATGTTTGAGAAAATTTTCTAAAAGTGTAAGTAATTTGATCTGTGACGTTTGGTGTGAAAGTAACCGACTCCCTGCTTCTGTTATCAACTGGAAGGAAGCGCAGGAAGCTTTTCACTTCTGAATTGTAGCTTTGATATCCATCGGAAAATTAGGAAGGCTAAGATGAAGTAGTAACATCAACAACTCGTCCTTTCTTTCAGTTAAGGTCAAGTATTAAGGTCAAGGTCAAAGCAACTAACTCTTCTACTCTTCTTTCTCAGTAGCTGGCAAATCTTCAACAACAATTTCATCAAAAGTTAGATTCCATCCCATATTTTCTTGCTAAGATATCTTCACCGAGTCAACTTTTTATTTCGTTACGTGATGTTTGCGCAGAATTGCATCATCACGTTCCAAATGAACTGCAAGTTACTTAAGTTACTCATTTGAACCTCTATTCATTCCATGTTTTCTTTTGTTGAAAGATCCTTTCAAATTTCTTGCATTTTGAAATTGTTTTTTTCTTTTTTCTAAAAGCGAGCAAATGAACTTCGATTCTGTCCTTCCAGTCATCATGTGACCTGTTCTTTTTAAAACTGGTCGGTCTTCGGTGTTCATATATCATTCGGTCCTGTTGTCCCTGCAAAGATCGTCCATGTAGTGCGTGCACTTCGTCTGCGGGCAGTTGTAATATGCAAAAAATAATAGTTTGCAATACCTATGGTGACGTAGCGCGTTTCCAATTTCATACGTTTTAATGAACGTATTGGTTAAGCTAACCATTCAAATAAAGGGAGCTGCTGCATTTAATCCGTGACAAACTAAATTTATAGTTAACTGAATTCTGGATTTGGGGAAGATGATGTTGATATATTCTCTCGAGAATTGTTTAGAAAGGTTTTAGTGATTACGCAAGTATTTATCATGTGGTTCATTGGGTGAGTTATTAAAGGTGATTGAGTAGTGAAAAAATGAAAAGCTAATAATCTAGGATTCTTCTTTAAACTGGAAATTTTTGAAATAAAAATTCTCAACTGAATAGAACTAAAATTTCCGTAACTTTAATATTCAGATAAAATTGTGGAAAATGAGCAGATCGGTGGGTGATTCTAGCAATGTGTCACGAACACAAGCAAATACCAAAACTGCTGTAAGCAGTGAATCATTACAAAAAGCTGCCAAAACATTCACTTCCGACATTGAATTGCAAAATAATCAGCAAACGGAGAAGGCGAAGGATATTAGTGCCACATCTACATTGACAGTTCCGGAACGAGGTTACAGCTGGTTTGTAGCATCCGTCATGGTTGTTGCGGATATGGTTGGCGGAGGTGTAGTGGCCATGCCGGCTGCATTCCATGAAACAGGTTTCTTAATGAGCCTTTAAGTTATAGGTGTGAATTGAGTAACGAAAACCAAACAATAGAATACATACTTTTGTTTTTTAAGCTTCAAAAATCAATCACTGCTACTTTTTCTGCTTTTCTTGAATTTGATCAACTTACTACTGATAGAGATCTGAATTTTATTAAACAACTCTCGCTTTAAGGTACGCTTCTTGGTTGTCTGTTCATGGCTATGATCGCCATATTCTTCACCAACAGTGCTTATCTCTTATCCGAGACGTGGAGTATCATGAGAGATCGATGGGTTGTATACAAGACACATTGTCGTCAACCGTATCCGGAAATTGGCATGCGTAGTTTCGGACCTAAAATGAGGTAAGCTGCACTTTACCGTTTTTCAAATCACGCTCAATAATTTGGATTCGTAAAGTATTGGGATAAGCTGTAGTTATGTGAATTGTGTATTAATTTTGACCTTGTCATCTCTCCGCCTGCAAATCAAGAAGCAAGAGTAAATTTGAAGCATTACACAATAGAAATTTTAAGTCTACAATATATGAGATGCCTCCTACTTGTATATTCCAAAATTCAAATTTCAGAACTTTCACCTCTCTCTGTGTTAACGTTACATTGTTCGGTATTACTACGGTATATGTTATTCTGTCATCAAGCATATTCCACAAAGTTCTGAACTATTTCGGTATTAAAATACATTTCTGCCTCTTGCTGATAATCATTGTCATACTGATCTTGCCGATTACTTTTCTTCGATCGCCAGCTGATTTTTGGTTTGTTCAAGAAATCATTTCATTGGAATTTCATAAAATGATTGAAAGTGCAGATTGTCACCAATAGAAAGAGATGAAGAATGCAATTGACAAGATATATTTTTGCTTCTCAGCAACCCACAATGTTGTCCGTCGTTTTGATTGAATATAAAGCGGATAGGAATTCTGATGATCATTGCTCTCCCGACATGTTCCATGGAGTGGTAGCTCCGGGACTGATCGCATATTGAAGTGACTTTTCAATGGAATCTCTTAGGAAAAATAAAGATACTGAGTTTTCCTGAAAAGATAGAGGGTCCATCTGTAGCCAAGGCTTCATTTTTAAGTCTCGTTTTCTTCCTTCTAATCTGTCAAAATTCCAGATTGTTTCGTTCTTCCTTTAAATATGAATGATTGAACTGAGAAGTGAACAGGGGAAATGCATCCTTAATCATTGAGCTGCCAAATTTTGTCCGGAATCGATCAGTTCGTTTCCCACAAACAATAAGTTAGCAATTTCATTTCAGGCTTGTTGTGGCTGTGTCGCTGTTCTGTACTATAGCTGCAGTTGTGCTAATTTTGATTGGTGTCACTCTTGATTACAGTTCATGCAAATCATCAGCTGTCTATAAGTCAGCAAGCTTTCATTCCTTCTACAGCCTCGGAACATTTGTATTTGCCTACAGCGGTCATCACGTATTTCCAACGATTCAGCATGATATGCGTGAACCAAAAGAATTCTCGAAATCTATCTTGTTTGGATTTATTTGTTAGTTGTGAAGTTTGTTTGAATGTCTAGAAGGTCTGAGATGTGACAGCAATTCTCCTTCGCTTCAACTCGGGTGACAGCTGCGAAATGGAGTGCAGCGAAAGCCCTTTGATCCTTCCATTGAGCTCGCATAATAGGAAGGAAGAAAAAGCCGAGTAAGGTGTTATTTTCAGGGACCGGCTGTCTGTACGTCCCGCTCTCCGTGTACTCCTACGCCGTCTACGGTCAGAGCATGCACGAATCAGTGATTGATTCGCTGCAAACAACATGGATTCGACATACGGCTGACCTGGCAGTTGCATTCCACTGTCTCCTTACAATTATACTCACCATCAATCCGATAAACCAGCAGTTTGAAGATGTTTTCCATGTTCCACACAGTTCGTTTCTTCTCTGAAGAGATCGGGAAGTTTAACTTGATTAAAAAAAACCTGAGAGATCTAGTTGAAAGCTTAAAGTTCTCCTTAGTTTCCATGGATAAGTTACTTTGCATCTGAACTTTTTTGAAAATCGCTTCATAGAGATGTGTTGGCAACGTGTCGTCGTT
Source organism: Acanthocheilonema viteae (assembly GCA_900537255.1). NCBI lineage: Eukaryota > Metazoa > Nematoda > Chromadorea > Rhabditida > Onchocercidae > Acanthocheilonema > Acanthocheilonema viteae. The sequence goes on along the minus strand of UPTC01000126.1, from coordinate 29,384 downwards.
CGTACCGGGCTTTTGGCGTCCATATTATTCGTCGCCTTGTCAATTCCGAACTTCGGCTCAATTATGGATTTCATCGGGAGTACAGCTATTCCATTTACCTGTGTTATATTGCCAACTTTGTTCGGTCTTTCTCTCAAATCCCAGAGGTACAATGAGAAAACGAAGAAATGGAAAATACCCACACTGAAAGAGTTAGTTGTGCCGAATGATCACCTCCAATTAAATAATTCACTCCCACGCTACTACGTCATATCATATCGATTTAGAAAAACCGTTATCATCGATGAAGAATACTTTAAGCGTTAATTCTTTTTATGTTAACAAAACGAGACGTATCTGCTTGAGCCCATATGTCACTTTCCATGCAGACTACCTCTGACATCAAGAAATGTTTTATTGAGCGGGAAGAACTTGAGATATGAAGTGTAATTGCATAGCAAATTAGGATAATATGTAAGGATGCGAGGATTTATTGAAGCTATTTATTTTCAGAATTTATGAGAGGACACCACGTTACGTATTGTATTGGTACGTGCTTTTGAACGGTGAGTCACGTTATTAATGCAATGAAAAATCAAAACTTCGCTTGCAGATTACTTAATTTTGCACGTAAATCAACAACATCAATTAACTGTGCCAAACTGAGCAACTCCCCGAACAGTAATTTAAATAACTTGCTGCCAAATAAGTCATTTTAAAACCAATAAAGGTGATTTTAACAATACTTTGCTTATTTTTACATTGCAGTGGTAACGATAATTGCATCGGCGACAAGTGCGCTGTTATCAATCAAAGCGATCGCAACCATTCGATTCGTTCCACCCTGCTTTATACAACCTTTCCTGCAGTCAGCAGACCATCCAAACAACAGTACAGTTCTGTTGAACTGTTGTGGACGATACTCAAACATAACGTGGAATCCCGCTGAAATCCAATGTCTGAACCGATGATTGAAGAAAAAAAAATCGAGCACTGATTTATATACCATAACATATACATATAAAAGAAATCGTTTCATTGTCTTTCCTTAGTTTTCAAAGTATAAAATGCTATCCCGAGAATTGCTCTCGGCAGAGAGCATTGCATGGAAATACAGAAAATAAAATACGTCACTTTTCTTATAAATCATAGAGTTCGGTCCTGAGCTAAAAGTGAGTCACCTTTTCTTCTTCATTAACAATGTCCTTGGTAATTATGTGATAGATTAGGGATTGCCAACAGGGCTCGTTCCTTCTCAGTGAATCTTACAACCTAAATGAAGCAAACAAAGATTACGAAAAAGCCCGCCTCTGATAGCTGCTTTCTTCCTGGAAATACGAATAACTCCGTGACAAAGGCATGTGAAACGAACTCCCTATTCATGTTGGAGGAAGGAAATTTGATATGAATATCATTTCTGAATTGTAGCCTCGATATCCATCGAGACTTTAAAAGGGTGAGTAGCACCAACAACCACCTCACCTCATTAAGTACCTTCTCAAGTGTATTGAGGTCAAGATCAAAGCAACTAGCCCTTCCTCTTCCTCAGCAACAGCCGCAGGTCTCAGCAGAAGAATGTTGCCCACACAATTCGCCGATCCACAACCACAACCTTCTAAAAGAATAAAGGAATTATATTTGGTACAGGTCATGGCAAATCACACAAAGGAGACACTGACTTACTTTCCTGCACTAAACGGCCAACTTACTGACGATAATGAAATAAATGTTAGACATACTTCTTATTTACCTCACCTTTATCTTTATCAGTTCCTATGCTTTATCAGGATGGTTGCAAAGCAATGCTCTGCAGTAATAAATTTATGCTACCATAGGCCGAAAAATTTTCGAATTTATTCTCCAAGAACACGCACAAACATACATACACGTTTATGTGTATAAACAAACGCATAAACACATAAACACACGCAAATAAGCAATACAATGTGAAAGCACATACATGCACGCACGTATTGTGCGGAGAATTTATAAATGTGCCAAGTTTCAACAAACCCATTTCATGTGCGTCTGAACGGAAGCGGCGGTGGATGCTTCTTGCTATTGCTTATCTCTTCTTCCTGGCTATTATTGCCTATTTGTATGTTAAAACGGTCAGTTAGATGACATTGCCACTGTTTTTTGTGGCCATAAGCAAAGAAGTAAATGTACGGGAAAAAGACAGTAAATTCATTGTACGATAGAAGCTTCTGAGTAGTACAGATTTTTCATTTTGTAGCATCCGATGAAGGGAGAAAGTGTTCAAAACGTACCTATAATTCTGCCCGGTGGTGTGGATAGCAATGAGAGAAAGCACGGTCATTGAAGCCTTCGATTCAGTTTGAAGCGTACAATAATATTCATTTATTTTGATAACCGTTACATTACATTATCGAGCATAAATCGGAGTGAAGAAAATTGAAATGTTTTAATGCAAGCAGTTCAATGCATGAAGTTATAGTGTGTCGAGAAAAGCAACCTGACGTAATTCTTATGTAGTATTGATAGACCAGAACGATTACTTATTAAGCCAAGAATCAAACTTTTCAAATTTTCCTTGTCCCGACGTTTCCTTTGTTTTCACCAGTTGAAATGATTTCAGTACCTGCGAACTTCAGAAATATTTCAACGAAGCGATAAAATCAAGCTGCTAAGCATAGGACGTAAGGTTCACGCATTTGCTTCATTACGAACGATCACGTGAAGGTGGAAGAGAACAGTGGGGGATTACACTATTATTTACCTATGTAAATAGCAAACAACAATTGATGACATGACTGCATGAAGTAAGGCAATGAAGTAGTCACTATTAGTTGTGAACAACACACGGAAGTACGGGTACACGTGCACAAGAGTGAACAACAGACAGAACTACAAGTTCACGTGTATAGGATCAGCAATAACTTTTTTCTTTCTCATTTCCAAAAAATACGGCATGCAAAGTGTAAAAAGCTAATCAGATGGTGCAAATGAAACGTGATCCGTAATTATGAAAGTATATGTAATTTTCACGAAACAACTTAACATAAGAAGCTCAAATTGAGATTCGGGAGACCATACTAAATAGATTCAAAATAGATGAGTTGAATCAAGTATTCCAGTATTTCAGTAGTCGAATGTAATACGCGATTACTTACTGATCGGAGCTGCGACCCAATCAATTCCTTTCAATTCTGATCCAACTTAGAAATCTCAGTAATCAAGAAATCTTTATCACCATATTCTCATACTGTGCTACCGCTAATTCTGATAATTTCTGTTTGTGAAACGCGAACAAAATGTGGTGCCAAAGCAGGGATGGGATGTCGTCCAAGATATTATATGGAAGCGCTGTTCCGACGAAGGGGAAGATTCTAAAGCTCCTCAATGAAGTAGAAGAAATGGACTGGAGAGGAATCGAGGAACATGAAAGGATGATGAGGAAAGATAAGATATTGGAGGAGGGTCGTGCATATCAACGACATTCATGTTTGCAGGGGATTTGACTTAAAAGACAAGAAACGGAAGAGGATGAATAGCTTTGAGCAGATGTAGGAAGAAATCGAGCCATATGAGTGTTAGAAATCGAGAAAAGAAGTGCAAACCAAAACTGTGCCCAAAGAAGATCCCGTTCGTTTCGCAACGATGACCATCGAGTCTCCTCCACGAAGCAATGGACGGACGTTTGAAGGTGTCCAAAGAAACTGTCAAAAACTATGTTTCCATTATAAAGGGCCAATAACTACTCATCGTCATGTGTTGGCTATACAAGAACGTGAAACCGGAAAATAGTACAGTGATTTACCGAAGAAGACCGGAACGTAACTTGTGTGTGAAGAAATAAATCGAAAGGATTCGAAATAGGATCGCAGATTTCATTCATTTCAACGAGCTCGAGCATTGCTCCATTGGATGATGAAACAACGAAGAAATGCTGCTCAACGAAAACAGGTTATCACATGCCAAGGCCTTCACGAACAGATTGCAAGTGGTGGAAATGAAGGACCGGAATGAAATGAATAGAATTAGAGGGAATAAAGGTCACTGCAAGATACTGACATCAAAAATTTTTTCAAGACGTTATTCGACAAAGTTGCTTTTTATAGAGGTTTCTTTCTGAGTGAACTTTACACTCTTTCATTAAACTGCTAACACGTAAGCGAATAATTTGCAAATTATAATGTCATTTATTGCCATTTCATACAAACAGATCATCTCGTCTCAGTTCAGATGGTACGTTGCTATTATTGAGATTTTACTTTTAAATTTTTGAAAAAAATCATTTTAAGTATTTTACTATTGAAATTTTATTTAAAAATTTCTAAAATGAAAATGTAGTCAACTAATTTAAAAATTATCCAAGAAAATTAAAAGGTCAGATGTGTGCGCAAATTTGCATATACACAAGCAAACCTATCGCTTTCTTGTTCATTCCTGTCGTTAAAGAAATGTTTGCAATTAAGCTTAGTGCTATGATCAGGAACTTTAAAATAAGAAATACATATTGCTACTCCAAACTTACTTACTTTAGCCTGAGAAGCCAACACTGAGATAATCTGTTCTAATCTCGACATCGCGGAAATTACACAAATTTTGAGATTAATTGAATATTGCCGCGTTGTTACTTCGTTTCTCCAACCTTATCAATATTACTTATCGGCTCATTATCACATATCATTTCAGGACGACTTTGTATTAAGACCTTCGATTAAATAACCTCGAAATCTACCAAAATATTTCAAATTTTGAATTGAAATTAAAATGTTGAGCTGATGTGACAAAATCAAGTTATAAAGGATCTGTCACCTCAACAGGCTGATTGACATGCTTATTTCTTCCTCTTCGTTGCTTCTTCTTTAAATTAATGTTATGAATTTCAAACGGTATTTCCAAGTTTATGAAATTTTTAAAAATTTATGAATTTTTTTTATAAATTTCCGAAAATTTGCATTCTTGGAAAAATAATTCATCCTTCAGTTGAAATTACTAAAATTGCAATTAAAATAGCGAAAGGGATTCGTTCTATACAACAAGCACATTAAAACAGAACATTTGAAAGATGGATCGACCCATACTAATGTTCCAAAGCTCTTATGAGAACCAATTAGGATCATGCATTACGAAATGATTTTGTATATTGGAAGAGCCTTCATCCAACAATTTTTTGCCCCAATACTATTCTATATATAACTATACAGTTGCATGTCACTCGATGCCAATTCGTTTCCCGCTAGCTGTAGTATTGGATTATTTAATAGTTAATTTCCGTAGAATGTTAGCGTTAGATCATCCTTCACTTGCTATTTCTAATTCGTATCACTTTTTAATGTCGTGACTTGTTACAGTTGCACACTTTGTAACTGCAGCTTTATGAGGAAGTTTTGTAGGATATAATTAATGAAGCAAATTGTGGAATATTATTGACTATTTCTTGTACAATTGCAGTTTAGCAATGATATTATTGTTTTTGCTTGAGATTTTTTAATGTATAAGTTTATGATATGTACTTGATCAAGCACCAGTTAAGCAAAAATTTTAAAACATTTAGCAAATTTGTCTATCTTTTCTTTAAAACATTATGACATACTAGAACATTAAAACATTTCCCTTTCTTACATACAAACTCTGTACGATGGTAACAGAGTATTCAATAGGACTCAAACAAAATTTAGATATTAAGCGGAAAAAGAAAATCAGCTAGCTACGATTCGATGCTCAATTCGCCATGACTTTTGTTCATTCACTTCAGCTCTAGTAATTAAATGAAACCATAATTGCACACAATAAATTGAAATTGATTAGATACTTTTTGTGTGAAGAAGGGCAAAACCCTTTATTCTCGAAATCAAAGCATTGAGGCTACATTTCGAAACAAATATTATTTTATTTAATACGTTTCAGTTCAATGTTTTGTTTTCATGATTTCCTTCAGGTTTCTTTTAACACATTCAGTTCGCAAACTGAAATGAGATAAAGAGATTCACAGTCCCAAATCTTCTAACTATTCCTCCTTTTTAATACTCCAGCCTTTTTCAACAATTCGGAAGTCAAAAGTTTCTAGGAAAAGATTAAAAATTTTTTGCCTATAAGTTAAAAGACCACAAGCAGAAAATAATTAAAAAAGAATAAACAATCGTTCTGAAACATTAGTATGGAACTTCAGGAGCTAGCTCAAAGGTTACCCGAAATTGTCACGGTGAGCGATCATTTGTGAAGCATATATAATGCAGTGTGCACAACACAACTCCCTACTGAAGCACATAATGAGCGTCACGAAGATAAGACATCAAATCATCAAAATTGAAGAAATTTACAACCAAATGTTCAAATGATTGCATTGTCCAGTCCGCAGTCAATCTTTCGATGCGACGTTCCGATAAGAATAGCGGTTTACCTCGTCTAAAAATAAGTAAAATTGTAGTTTCTATACTTTAAAAGCAAAAAAAAGTATCATGAGCGTAATAAACAAAATAACCTTAAATTACGATCTTCCTCTCCATGGACGTCCAAGTAGACTGAACCCCAAAGTGCTGCCCTTCGATTACAAACTATCACAATCAATGAGGTATTCACTGACAGAAAACATCCCACACCACTGCTACAAGTCAGTGCGTGCTGAAAGCGGATGAATGATAGCTAATAAATTTGCCAGAAATAGTTATTCTAATCTAAAATTTATTTTCCTCTACAAGTTTTCGGTATTTTAAAAATTTAGAACAAAATCCTATCCATATTTAATGAATAGAGCGCTGCTTGTAGACAAGAAGATGAACACTAAAACGAAGCAATAACTATGGGAAATAATCCGCTTTATAATCAAACTCTCACTTTTTATAATCACTTTATAATCAAAAGTTATTTTTAATTTGAAAAATATCCCCAAAAAACATGAAATACCTACACGCTCCACTTCATTTGCGGAGAGAGTTTCGGTGGCTGGTGAGGTACAGCAACCATCCAAGCACGAGAGTTGTCCACAAAGAAGGCAGATAAATGGCATTCGAGGAACCAATCCACATGCTACGCAAGGGAGGCCGAAAAATCGAGCAAATAAGTCATCGTAACTTTTCGGCAGTGTAAGAAGCATGAATCTGCGCCACGATAATGGTTCTTTATGTAAGTCCTATGACACAATGTATGAAATGTAAGGAAGGAAATTTCAAGGGTACTATGATAAATGAACAGGTAAGAAACAATTACAGGGCTTCGAATGCAAACCCTCTTCTAAAATCTTCAAACAAAGTGATTTTATATTTCGTCATAACGGTAAATTGTAACAAGTCAAATATGTTTGGCTTGTTACAATTCAACTCTCTGCTACATTACTACTAGTGGATAATCGAAAAATCTACAATGTTCACTATCCAGTGATCAAAGACCTATACAACAACTCATACCTCTACGAAATTTTTGCAGCTAATCCATCGAAGCACTGCATCAACCCATTTTTCGATATGAACATGAGGTAAGAATTTCACGGAAAGTTCGCCACTATCTGGAGGTGATTACATAAAAAAGCAACCATGAAAACAGTGAATAATAAACGAAAATTTTTAATTCATGACTAGTGAAAATATCTGAGAATATTTTAAGTTCGGTTATACAACTTTATCATCAGTATTGCTCAATCACTAATATATTGCTTTTAATACACTTAATAAGCAGTGCTATATTAGAGCGATTTTTCTCGGATTGTCGGTTTTCCATTTCCCGCTTTCACATTTGAGAACGCATGTGAACACAATAAAGACTAGCTGAATGATTGCTGCAGTAATATGGAAGAAATGCGGATACTTACTAATAAGATGCTAATCAATTCCATCTAAAAAATATCAGATTTGAAGATAATTACATACTTGTCAGCAACCTGTAAATTTCCATAAACGTGGCACGACTAACGCCGTGTTCCTGATCATATTTATGTATACCACATTCGTGCCACAATTGTGCAGTGAAACGAGATAAGTCTGTACAAGCATAATGAAAAGCTTTTTCGAAATCCACTTCATCCTTAAATTTTTTGATTTGGAAAGTTGATTTAAAAAAATAATTTGCTATTTAGAAGTTATCCATTCCGAAAATATTAGAAGTTTTGAACTGGTCAGCTGCAAACAAATATTCGGCTAAACTTGTTACTGAACTCACCCCATCTTTCAACAAAATATTTTCTGCTTTCAGATGAGGGCGTGAAAAAAGTCTATTTATGACACCTTTCACAGCGAATGTAAATACCTGAAAAACTGTTTCAAAAATTAAACACTTCAAGTTCTTATAAGAAAAATTCACGAATTGATTTTTCCAACTTTCTTTTCCATCCTACCATTACAAAGAATAAAAGTGAAATAAACTGGTAGTTATGTATATAAAGATACATCAATGTAATCAATATAAAACAAAATATTGCGAGGATTTTTGCAATTTAACAATACCTCATTACTTAATTTTAGGCTTTTTGTTTGCTCCAGCTGTGATAATGGCATATGCAAAGCTGCCACAATCGCTGTGCGAACAATCCCTGCATACAAAACTACCTGGTAAACAAATGATAATAAACCTGAAAGGAGGAAACAAATAAAATCTGGGGCAAAACTGAAGAAAAATGCTATGAAATTAAATTTTTTTTTACAAGAAATCAAGCTCCAGAAAAGTCAACCTGAGAATCTAATCAAGAATTAAAAGTAAAAACATTTAAAATGTTAACTTAAGATAAAGTATGCGATTGCGGGAGTTTCAAATAAATTGAAAACAGACGAAAATTATCGACAGTCTAATTTCGGATAGATGTAATACAAAAGTTTAGTACTTTTTGCACTTCAATTTCGAGCAGACCAACATGGAGCATTACTACATAGAGGGAAATAAATACTAAATAACCGACGTTAGTTTATTTAGGTAATTTAAAACAATTTTTTTGCAGTAACAAAATAACAAACTTTTCTTATCATCGTTAGTTAAGGAATCACTGGTGATAATGTAACTACTGATGCGAACCAGCGTTGTTTTCAAATCAAACACCACCATTGGAGTGCCTGTCTCTAGTTCAATATCTTGATTCATATGCATCTTTGCCACTTTCGCTTCAACTGTTGACTGAAATCAGCTTAAATTAAGATATGAAGAAAAAGCGAAATCGTACAGATAGTGTGGTTACCAGACAATAACTATTAAAGTAATTAAAATTAAACCGCTTTAATCTCCTAGGCTAATGAAAAAAATCCATACCGACGCTAGAATATCCGAGTCATTTGGTGCAAAATGTTGAGCGCAGTTATCCTCTAAAGTATCTTTTACTGGTGATCGCTTTTGGTCGAACCCGAACACTAAATGTCTCCACTGATATATCATGAAATTTATATCACGTTTCGTACCTTGATGACGTGCTCCATATATTATATGTTCTATAAGAAACACACAATTTATTCCATTACGAGATGGTGGAGCTGCAGATCTTCATCAATCCAAACATTTTTAGTTTTTTAAACGTATTTTTAAATCAATATGTGTCAATCAACAGCAGTACAGTCACATTTCACGCCATGTTTAATAGTTCATATCTTTTGAAGAGATGCTACTTTATCATTTTATTAAGCCATTTCTAAAATTTCTATTCATCAATCTATCAAGTATTCTTAAGTCTGTTTGAAACTTCCAACTTGTTCTATCAAATTTTAACACTAATAGCAAGGTACCAACCATCATAAGAACCATAAGAATGAAGATCAAATTCAATGAAAATGCCCTTTATATAAAAACATAAAGTTGATATACCTGCCGGTAATTCACGATAACAGTTGTCGGAAAAATTCGATTCGGCCAATAAAAGATTTCGTTCAAAATTACCTCTGGAACGGATAAAAAATTGAACAGTTTCACTAAAAAGAGTCCGATGAAGTTAACATAAGTATTGACAAATTAATTGGAAGAAAAAACTAATCGAGATGTTACTTTGCAAGTCCGAAAGCGAAAATTTGCCCTTTTCTTGGTGTACTTTCGCTAAAATTGCCACGGTATACTGTCCATTTATGACATAATGAGGTGAAATTTAAAAATAATTGCTGATATGCCACAAATTTCGTTTCTTCATTGCCCTGTAAAATGTAAACATTTAAGGTTTGAAAGCTGCAAAAAACTATTTAATTGTTAAACCGATTATGAAATGGTAAAAAATGAACACAGTTCAATGATTAATTCTTGAGACTCACAGAAAAGCTCAAATTATTTTTAATGACATTAAAAATACACCGATTGAGGAACCTATCATACAGGGAAAAAGAAATAAAAAAATGGCATAAAAATCTCAAAAGACTGAACTAATTTAAGCTTCGAATGTTGCCCTATAAAGACTAACTAGCTCAAAGCAATAATGCCTTAACCTGTTGTTAGTTATTAGTTTTAACCAGAATAAGAGGTGAAATCGTATCATATATTCCAACTCACCTGTATATGGGAAGTATCACTGTCTATAAGCCTTTCCACTTCTTTCACCAGTTGTGCATAATTGTTTTTTTGATAGGAAACACCGGGTCTGCAACGACGTTAAGAAAAATTAACTAGCAAAAAATAAACTTTGGAAAAAGATTGAAAAACAGTAAACATAAAAACAGTTCGAACATTCAAACAGACCGTATCCTTGCAACACCGGTATCTGGAGCGAGGGGAAGTAGAGTGTGAACTGGTGCACGGCATACAGGACATGAAATTTCGATTCGCGCTTCCAACGGATCAAGCGACGGTGGTGGACTTTCCTAAAGTGAAATTTTATTCAATTTTTAGAGTTATTGCCGAATTACAGACAAAAAATAAACAAAGTATATTTAAGAATCTGAATGAAGTTAAAACAAACCAGCAATGTTTTAACATAAGCCTTGTAGCACTCGACGTGTGCATAATGACCACACGTACGGACTTCAATACCAGTTGGAGCTTGGATAAGATCTGCATATTTTGGGAAGCGCTGAAATATATAGAAAAATATGGAAGTCCGAAATCACATAACAAATCTCTTTCAAATTTATGTATTTTGATAGAACTAATTGATTGAACAAAATTAAACTGCATATTACCGTTAAAAAACAAAATTTTAATAGAACTTACAGTTTGAAGAAGAGATTGACGTGAAGCGCTGAAAATTTTCAGCATCATGCAATTCGTATGAATGCCTTTTTCTCCCATTTCCATCAGTGATAATGATGGACAATCTTCAGGTAAAGAATGCTCAACAGCTAAACATGTTTTTAAATTACTTACATGTTTAAGGTGTTAAGAGGTTTAAGATCTGCCTTTCCCTGTAGTACAATAATGAGGAATAAGATTACGTAGCAGTGGAAAGACATGATATTGAAATTATACATGATAAGAATTAAAACTCAGAATACTATCAGAAATTTTAGGAAAAGAACTTCAAGATTAGCAGAACAACACAGTCGACTAGGAACTCTAATGCTGAAATAGTGCTTACTGTATTTTTTATTGTAAAGTTAGAAACGTCTGATAACAAATCGACTTTAAAAGAAAAAGTTCCTGTGCAAGTAAAGGAAAACTGGCCGTAATTAACAATTATGCGAGACATTAGTCCAACCGGATGAGCCAAAGTACTTGCTGTTGTATCATTGCAAATCGGGCATCTGTAATGTCGCACTGGCGAATTCTGAAAAAAAGAACCTGAGACATTTCAAACAAATGCTTTCAGTTCATTATTAAATCATTATAAATAAAATCACAAATTAATCCTTCGGAAATTCATAATAAAGTAAATTAGCAATAACTTCTGTAGTATCCATTGCATCCATTTGAGTTTGCGTTAATCCTTCCATCGCCATCAACTTTTTCATTAGTATAGCACTTTTCTTCTGATGAGCCGCCAATAAGGCCTAGCAGCGAAAATGTTATGCAGCGTTAACATCACAGCGAATAAAAATAACTTTTCAATTCTATCAATTTTTGAACTGTTGAATCAAAATCGGTGCAAGATCTGTTAAATGTAAATCGGAAGTAATGATTTGAAGTAAACCTCTTGACGACGTTTTGCAGCTAATCGATGAGCCAACTTTGCGGGACAATCAAGATCATACTTTTCCTGAGGTTTATTTAATTTCAATACCTCCACCTGATGTTCACTAATGAACTGATCCAAAACTTCCCGTATTTTTTCACAACTAAAAAAATTAATGAAGAATGAAATGTGTAAAATCTTGAAAGTGAAAATGATAAGATTAAAATTTTTGTTAAATGAATACATGTTCAACAATAAAACAATTTTGTCGCTTTGGATTTTTGTACAGAAATGCCTCAAACTAGGGTAGAACATCTGTAAATTATAAGTACAGCATTTATCAAGCATGAAAAGCAAGATCAACTGTTTGAATTTCAAAGAGAGAAAAAGGAAAACGCTGAAGAATAAAGTGGACAAACCTGCGGTGAAGCAAACAGAAAAGACGCCCGATGTAATCGATAGCATAACCCGAAATGAAATCCAGCAGCAAGGGATCCAGATTTAGTTGTCTGGAAATATGGTCAGCCAGCAAATGATCACGTTCTGCACTGATAGCATTTTCATCGTTCATTCTGCGTAAATATTTCAAAAGAAGTGTAATTACTGATGGCATTTGCCTGTAAAATAATGTAGGAGACATATCAACAAATAGAAAATCTCCCAAATTCGACATTTTTTAGGTATTTATAAAGCCAGCATTTACCGAACGGAAGTTCTTTTTATGTCGAAATTTCCAGACTTTGAAAAAGAAAACTAAGTGAAAGAATTTTGTTACAATGAAAAAATACATCGCAAATAGACATTCAATTAATATCCATTCAATGCTCTGTTACAATAAATCGAAAATAATTACCTTCCTCCAATGTCGACAAAATCAGTGAACACTGACAGAATAGCAGTAGGATTTCTCTGACTGCTTAATATTTCTTGTACAAACGATGGTAATTTCGACTTTTCTTTAGTGAAACATGGAAACTGTTCTGACGTAACAAACTTGACCATTAACGTCAAAAAATAAATAGCCGTTTGAAAAATTGCTTCATTTAGTTGCTGATGCTCAACATACTAAAATACACATACACTATTAAAGCTTTTTTCTGATCTCTTGAAGTTGCGTTTGTTAGAACCAAACATTCATACAGCTTAAAATTTTATTTATTACAATATTTTCTTATCTTTTGCAATTTGAGCTCTCAAATACTAACTAATATTATTAATTACCCAAATAAAATTGAAAAACTAACTCACAGTATATAAAATCTTATGCAATAGACCGAAAAACGATGGTGTAATGAGAAATCTCGCACTACGCATCATCCAAATGTTATCAAATGAACAGAGACGATAAGGGATCCACAGGTGATCACCAGAACGAATAAATGTTGGATTTTTCAATAGAGTGCGTTCACTGAATAAATTTTCAATATATGTACACAGCTTTACTAAGACAAGGATCATGATGGTCAACATTCAGAAAAATTCTAGTCAAATTATACACATATTCTAAAACTCAAAATGTTGCACACAGAAAAAAAAACTGAAGCTCAACAATTGTCTTCGAACTGTTTTTTTAATCTACCCACCGAATGGATTTCCGATAACTTCTGACGACTAATTTTTTTTCTCAAATTCATAACTATTACATAGTTTCAGAGCGCATCAGTGCGTCATTGTATTCGCGTGGAGTAGTTGTTCGCATTCTGCAGAAAACGGGGTCAAATAGGGTTTGCCAAGACTCTGTCGTCAACATGTAAACTCCTTGTTCAATATGACTGCCTTGATCAGGTTCGCAGTACACTGCTAGCTGAAATGAGGAAAAAAAATTAATGATTTACAATGTCTCCAGGAATAAAAAGCTCTTAGTAAAATGTTAACAACCGAGAAAAAGAGCCTAATGAATGAAAAGACTATGGATGTGAAAGTAGAAAATGGGAAAGAAATATTTGACGAGCATAATTTAACTAAATATATCTACTGATTTTGTAAAGTTTCTCTAAATTTCTGTTGCAGTCAAAAAACAAAGCATTTGATAATCCATAACGTTTTAAATCTCACGGTACAAACCTTTTCTAATATACTATCAAATGTTTTGTCATCAACAAATGGTCGACTTCCTCTTTCAGGAATAGCTGCTTTCAATTTCGAATGCGTCAGATCGCTAATTGCAAGCGCGGCAACAATTTCATTCTCTAGATTATTTGAAACATTTCCGTACATATTCCATCTTACAACCGCAACATCCAGGAATAATCTTGCAAAAAAGACATCCAGAATATCTGACTTTTTCTTTTTGAGGTTAAACTATTATGAGAAACACTTTCACTTTGCACAGTGGCTATCAACGATTGAGTTTGCAGCTTTTCCAAATATTTGGATTACTTAATAATGCACATTAAACGATATCAGTCATTCAAATAAGTAGCAAATAAAGACTGAAGTTCTAATAATGAAAAAATGCAAAAAAGTAACCAAAAATAGCAGAAACTAACCTCAAAATACCATCAACCAAAAAATCTACCCATTCTCTTCGTATGATAACGCGTCCTTTCTGCGGAAGAATAGTATCGTTTGAAAGGAAACCACAAAGCGACAAGCAATCATCCAAATAAAAAGCCGTAGTAACAACTTTTATGAACCATTCCGTATCAGCAAAGCATGCTACAAATCTGAAATATATACTGTAAAAAACGAATGCTAATTTATTCTTTCTATCGATCTATTTATCATTTTACATCTATAATTCATTTAACAAACAAGAACATGCTTGCATGTATCATAACACTACGAGAATATTGAGAAAACATAAAAACTGCTTAATACCAGTAGTTTCAAATGTTATTAATTCATCATTAATTTGACTAATGCAGTAAAAATAACAAGTAAGAAAAAGCAAAAGAGACCATCGGTATTTCCAAATATAATTTATAATATCAAGATGACTACTCCAAAAAGAATGAAGTAATTCTATTTCATTTCATCGAGACGCTGACCTGATCAATGTTATATCGCAGTCCATAAAGGCGCTGTTATAATTCGTTTGTGCATAGTAAAATGATTGATTTCGCATCGCATTACCGTTCCTTGCCCACATACCAGCTGACGTTTCTGCACGACATACCTACGAGATTAAAAGGAAAACGATGTGAAATCGAAATCTTCCGTTTAAACTGACGTTCATTACTAAACAAGTTTGCAATTCAACTTTTTGTGTTCCCATTTCTGCAGACTTGAAAGCCAGACCTTTACAGCCCAGCTACGAAAAATATATTGAAACAAAAAGAAACATAAAGGGCTAACCTGTATTCTCAATGGATGGAGCAGAGCTTTACGAAGAAACTCTTCATCGTCAACAAGGTTATCCAAACAGGAAATAAATACTGGTAATTCGATACAGCGCATAATACCAGCGGATAAATGCCTATGCAACGGAATATGATAACTTACGCAGTAGGGCTGAACACATATATCGTTCTTTGTCAAACCAATAGCGTTGAACCATTCCTTCAATCAACAAATACATGTAAATTAATGTAGATTTTAGCATCTTATATTTAAAATAAACTAGAATTCAATTTGAGCACCTCATTGTAGCATGGGGCACTATGATAAAAATGTGTATTGATTAATTAAAGTTTGATGTCTGAAATAAAATTGTAATAAGTTTAACTTGCTCGAGCACTCTGATTTTTTATTACTAATTTATAGCAAAAATAATGTTAAACTGATATTTCAACATAATTTTTTAATTCCACTCTACATTTTTAATTTCCTTATTTACATTACTCTGTCTTTCCATACTTTATTCTACTAGGTTCAGTGATTCTCTATGAAGTTAACATGATCCCAGATGAACAACTTCTAGAGATATTATACGATAAATATGACATATATTGATAATGTATGATTGTGTCCGCTGTGAAGTAATACAACAACATTACCTGCCACATTAAATAATTTGCATGCTTCCACTTATTATGAACTCAGAAAGAACGAAATCCCCTCGAGAGTAACAAACCTCCAAAATGGTTTTCCACTGAAGGAGATAAATATTCATGCATTCAACTTCGACTGTCAATGCAGCTAAAGTATTGAACATATTGAGAGCTGAGACTTCCCACTCAAGATGAAATGCCAACTAAAATAAGTCCGATGAAATTTAAATGACATTTTTAACTCACAAAATAATGCCATCAAAAATCATAATTAGATGTGATAGGCATATCAACAGTACCTGATACGGGTGAGTGATGTCATATTCCAGATGATTACCAACGATTATTCGATAATTTAGGTTCATTCCTAAACTTATGAGAGTTTTATTTTACATTATCATGATATTTTAAAATATCAAATTTAAAAATATCATGAAGTAATCTGACATCAAATAACTGCAATAACTTTAACTTTTACTTAATTTGCTATAACTGAAACATTATATTCAATTCATATTTCAATATGATTTTCTAATTCCATCTTATATTTTTCATTTTCCTATTTTCCTATCTTCCCACACTTTGTTCTATTCTAGTTCAGGAATTCTCTGTGAAGCTGATATGATCCCAAGTGAATACCTTGCATAGGTGCTATTAAAGCCATATAATTTTCCATGCTTTTCCGGTCACGGAAAAATCTTCGCGCAATTTCTCCATGCGTTAATAAATTCTGTAAATCACTAACAAACGTCCAGTATAAAGCTTTACGTAACGGTTGATTAGCATCACCCACGGAGTATACAAGCCATTTGAACAGTTTATCGTCGCTAATCGGCGGTGGAGTATTTTCATAGAAATATTCACACGCTAAAAATGTGAAATTTTACACAGTAGTATAATGACTGACTAACATAAGTTCATACCACTAAGCGCTCAAAAGAATGTTGTGGATGCATCCCAATATTACAAAATGTGCTCCACAACATAAGTTTAACAAATCCCTTAAAATATTTATCAAATATATTCAGAATAAAAGTGAACCTTGCGTTATTGTAGATTTTTGAACACCGGTTCTTAAAACACCGTAAGCACTTGAAATTATCTTATCTTTCAGGTTAATTTCATCATCTAATTTAAGGCATTGGGCTTCACTGGAAAGAATCTGTAAAGCATAAGCTTAATCAAATTGAAGTAAATTATATTAAAATTTTATAGTCGTTGAACTTGCAGTTTTTTTTTTTAAAAATGAAATTTCGTACATACACTACCACAACTTTTTTTTCATAATTAAAAAACACATGAAACTCAAATACCTGTATAGAAATATGTATAATACGACTACCAACAGCATATATAGCGCTATCATCCTCACGCTTAGATAAATCAACTAAAATTTCAGCCATGCAAAGATATAATGAGAAAAACTGTCTCGCAAAAACATCCTGAAACTCTATCTAAATTGACAAAGTTTCAATTAATTATTGATTTTCTTTCATATTTATTTAACGGAGATCATTTAAAAAATTAAAAAAATAGTCAAACCCTGTAGCTGACATCCGACAGTAAACTTAGACATAGATTGATCATTATTTGAGGAAATATGAGTCGAACCATCCAGAATATCAACTCATCTAATAAACATTCTGGCTCATAGCAGGCATTAGTCTGACTTGAACTGACAATTGGTTTCAAGGACCGAAGATCTTCCAGAAACAGGCCACGTGTCCGCCAATCCAGGGAAAAATCAGGACTTCGATCATGCTCTGAAAATAACAATTATTTAATAAGTGTTTACGATATACAATTAACAAGAGTTTCAAAATACCGTGAATAAATGCTAGTGGATTAATTGACGAATAGGCAAACGCATTCATTATATACTTCGTATTTGTTTTTCGAAAAGTGAGCGGTTCGAATCTGTGATTTGATCAAACGAAATATGTTATTTCTGAGAGCCGTTAAGCGGAGGATGATAAGGAATCTTAGAATCTGTGAACTCCAACAATTGGAAACTGTCCTTAAGATAGTAATAGAAATTATTAGAATAATCGATAAATCAACAGCAAATTTTCTACCTCTGATATCATCATCGGCATTGCGCTTATTCAAATCGTGATATAACTGAGGGTCTAATAAATTTTTGATGATGACATCGCGGATTGGACCACCGCAATCAACTAACTCCTAAACGTAAAGCAAATTTTGGTATTAAATATAAGTGGAACAGTGTTTGCATGTCCAATAGTGCATGCCAAACAGTCCAAAGTGTATCAAAAATTTATCAAAACAATCCAGTTAATTAATAAAAAATATGATAATAGAACGTATAATCCGACTACTGCGAGAAACCGATGAAAGACTGAACTATCCCATACCACCTATTTAGTTAGTAGTAAGTATATTTTGCTACATTTCACAACACTATACGTTGAAGAATGATTAGATATCAGTAAGGGAATCTAAAATTTTGAGATTAGATCTTGGAATATCAATAATGAAATAACCTGAATTAGTTCAACCAAAACATGTGCTCGATTAACAATATGATTACTGAAACTTTCCTTACTGGAACCATCTTTACAAGCATTGTACTGTTTCGTCTGTAAATTAGTTTGTAAACAAGCAAGTTATTGTCCTATACCATTCTTTTGTCTTTTTCTGATATTATGCATACTTCACAGAAAAACAAAGTTTTGATTCAGGTAAAAGAAAAATAATGCTCTCGCCTCACAATCTACAGAAAATACAGTTCTTTTAATATTTCAAATTCTAACATTACTGATTAAATTAATTACCAATGACGGCGTTCTTTAAATTTAAATTAATAGAAAAAATAAAAGTTAACCTACCCAACCCCGAAAACATAGGAATAATCGAACGAAGAGCTTTGGAATAATAAATTCTCCCAGAGAAACAATATTCGGAGAAGGAACGGGTGGACGGCGTGCACTTGGTCCATGTCGAAAACAGAACCTATAATAAACTGAAGTAGGCCTTAGGTGTCAATTATTTTCAAAGTAAGGAAAACTAGTAAAGAAATACCCCGATTCTTTTAAAACATCCACATTTCCACAATCACAAGCGCCTCCAGCTTGTGAAAAGAAACGATTAAAATCATGTCCTTCATGGTTTGAATTTTTGAAGCAACTGCTACATAAAGACATACCTGAAAATGTTCTTAAATTCATTTTTTGCAATTCATCTGGGAGCGGTAAAAAAAATAACTGACATTATTTAACTGCTTGATGAAATACACCAATAAAGATGGCTACTGGGCACTTTTCACTAAGTTTACATGACTGAACTTCGATTACCTATGGATTCATTAATATCTCGTTTAACCCACCATTTGGTTAACTAAGTAATAATCAGTTTTCAAAAATAAATAAAATAATACATGGATTGAATGCGCATGTGTTACATCGATATGCAATAGCATCAGCTGACCAAACTGCATTACATTTCAAGGAAAAATCATATTTTTTCACTGCAAATAAATAAAATATAAGGATATCGAATACGGTTACATCCATCATATCTTAGATTTTCGGTCTAAACTTGTCAGGTCCTGTTAACTTTTGACTTGATATATTTTTCCAAGGAAATCCTATCGCATCAAGAGCTGGATTGTCCCGTTATTTAACGTAATATGTTTTTTTGAGTGGTAATAACCAAACAAGGCCACAAACGGGAAATCTAAAAAGTGATTGGCCTTATTAGCAGCCAAATTATTCTTTTTGGTTTAACTCTGGATTAGAGTTTCAGTGATAAATTTTTTCAATCCCACAACAAAGGGATTTCTTTTCTTTTATTTTTTTAGTTTCAAAACTGGATCTAAAAGAAAAACTAGCCCATACTTTCGTCTTTGAAAGTAGCGATTGTTAAACCCTGAGCAATCAATAAGCGCAGTTCATTTCGAGTATCATTCTTAAATGGAGTAGTAACTGGTCCACTAATGAGGTTATCAAGTCGCGCTTCTAATGCACCTGCCTTTCTCCTTAATTTGTTCCATTAATTTTGAAAATCATTTTCAATTTAAACTTTTTTTCAAAATGAGACTCAAAATTAGCTTGCTAAATAAACTTCCACAAGAATTTGAATTCTTGATGTTTCAGAAAACTCTCTTTACCTGATATCCTTGGATAATCTATCACAATATTTGCCACCAAAAAGAGGACATCCTTTTGCTTTTAGTTCATCACTAATTACTTTCAAATTTTTGGCCTCACTCATCTTTTCTTCTTCCTGGAAATATCTAAACGATTATTAAGCAGAAAAGTTATGGAGATTATAGACCAAATCACCTACTATCTGTAAAAGACCTTTTACAGTTTACATCAGCTCTGATCTATTTAATTAATACTTTTTTGAACTTTACTTTTTTGAAACAATTCTTGGTGTTAAAATTATAAACCACACATCAAATGAATTTGCATCAAGGAAAGATGAAAGAACATTTGTAGAGTATCTTTATAATGTTCAATTGTCCTAAAGTAGTCACAAAGATTACCCAATCCTGCTCATTCATTCTGTCGTCAAGTTTGCTCCCACATCCGGATTCGTTAGTTACCGATGTTGACTCATTCAATGAATCACCTGGATTCGGTACCATTACCTGGAATTAAACGGAAAAAATCATGTGAGCCGTTTGCGATCAATTGAAAACGACGTACACTGACAGAATTTGTGCACTTTTTTTAAACTTTTACTACACAGTTAATGTCATTTCAATTACAAAAAAGGAAGTTGAAATGAAAATGCAAATATTTCCCATATTAGCGACACTCGCAGCCACTGAAATCAAGCAAAATGCTGCGAAATTTTCCCGATCAATTCCAGAGAAAATTAACCTTGTAGGATACCGAGTATCATAGCGTCCTTTACTCGTTCGTCATTGTAGCATATCGACTGCACGAATGAGACAGATGCTTGATGCTTGGAAAAGATCGCGTTAAGTACATAGAGTAGAGGTCGCGAGGGTTGCCAGAGAGCACGGGCTAGAGACAATAGCGTGGTATTTGGGGAAGGTGCAAGCAAAGAGAATTGGCAAAAGAAATATGGGAAAGTTGGCGAATGATCGTAGCGCGTGTCGTACAGAGAAATTGGAAGTGAGAGAAGTGTGTCATTTGAAGATCGGGTTAGGGTTAACAAGACTTTTGAGGGATTTAGCAGTTGCAGAGACTAAAAGAGGGAGAGTGTCGTTGTCACGTGATTTCAGCCGTCGAAGAAAAAACAGTTGGGAACTGATCCACTTCAGTTTAGAACAGGAACAGGTCTTCACAGAGATTCCTGCCAAATATTTGACGTATTTAAGGAAGTAAAAATTCATATCAACCATGGCGTCATTAATTAATATGCTCTCATTTGCAGGAATGGAAGGACGCAAAGTTTCTCCAATACGCTCGGATAACTCTAAACTGTCATCATCCCAACCTACTAATTACTACGCAAATCTGGCCGTTCAGGTTATCAAATTTGGCGAGATAATATGTGTCTTATTAAGAAGCCAGTATTTCAAGGATTGAATAGCACTACTTATTTTTATAATGGCATATTAGCTGGTTACAGTGTCTAGTTATGAGATGTAGTAAAAAAAGGAATTTAGTTTAGAAGTTCCTGCTATTTTTGTTGTTAAGCGAATTGATTGCAGGAAGGAGATGGACGGCTTTTCAAAATGGAAGTGGATTATACAGAACAGACCGATGAAGCATTAGCTAAAGCAGATGCTATTGCTAAGGTTATTTGAAAACACTAATATTTAAACAGTTATCTAGTTTATCAAATTATTTCGCAAATTTTTGCTGATTATTAAATCGCAGTGTAGTTATGCTGTAGGTGTAACAATGATAGTAATGATACTCACAAAATTCATAATTTAATAATTAGCAAATGGGGGCCACAGCTTGGGTAGTACCGAACGCGGGTGAAGTATTTGTTTAGAAGTTTCAAGTAAATGTAAAATTTGCTCATAACTGGATTAAGTTGTAGTGTTGATGAAAAAGAGTTTATGAGATCGGAAGGTGAAGAAGAGAAGGAACTTTTTTATCGTGCAACTAGATAAAAGTGAGAGGATGTGCGAATGCAACTGAAAATGTTTCTTCGTAATATTTGTCATTCAAGACGGAATATGATAAAAATGAATTGTAGAGTGGTAATCTGCCAGCGGCGCTAGATTCATTATCAAGTTTGGAGAAATCAACGAGGCTTGGATCGGATATGAAATCAAATACACGTATTGTTCAACATATGGTAAAGCTGTGCTTTGATGGAGGCGACTGGACATTGCTAAATGATACTGTTCTGATGTTATCTAAAAAGCGTTCAATAATCAAACAAGCAATAGCTAAAATGGTATGAATTTGCATGTTCATTTCTGAGTTGAATAAGTGATTGTTGTGAAATTAATAAAGGAAAATAAGATTTTCAACAGTAGAGGAAGATTGAAAGTGATTTCATTTCTTAAATTCACGATCTAAGAACTCTTGATCTTCAGCATATTGTTTAGGTACGCGACTGTTGTGAAATGATCGAAAAAACACCGAATGAACAGATTCGAGACAAGTTTATTGAAACTTTAAGAAATGTTACCGCTGGAAAGGTTTCTTGCAACACTTTCAATTTTTGTCTCTGTGGAATTTTCAGAACTTGCTTCAAATTCAAAACATACATGAGCAAAAACAGGTATTGGTAAGGATTTGCGTGATGGAAAAAAGGCATAATGGTTTATTTTTTAGCGTAATTTTATTTTCTCAATTGTTCTAGATATATGTCGAAGTTGAGAGAGCTCGGCTAACTGGTCGTCTTGTAAAAAAATTAGAATCAGAAGGTAAACTTGATGAGGCAACGACAATGCTTTTGGAACTGCAGGTGGAAACTTATGGCTCTATGGAACTGAAAGAAAAAGCAAGTTTCTTTCTTCTTTATTAAAAATTTGCTTTCGGATTCTTTTTTGGAATACTTTCTTTTTTTCTTATTCACATTTCTTTTTAGGTAGAATTCATCTTAGAACAAATGCGCCTGTGCATATTGAAAAAAGATTTTATTTGTGCGTCAATTTTGTGCAAAAAGGTTTCCACTCGTTTTTTCGAAAACAAATCAGAAGAGGTAAATTTTTCACGATTAATTTGGGATTATTTATCTGTCTTAATGAGCCCTGTTGTGCATATTTGCAATAATGTCATAAAGCATATTTTGATTATTTTATTCTGATACGGGACAATATGTTCCAAGAGATAATATAGATATTTTGGAAGCTGCACGTAAGTTAGAAAGATGTCACATTTTTACCAATAAAGACATTGAAATTATTGTTACTAACAGTGAATCAAGTGAGATGCGTTTGACTTTTGCATAAATCTTTTTCAGATGTCTTCGTCTACAACTGTTGTGCATATTTTCTCTTTACGGAACATGTTATTTTCCTGTTGAAGTAATTCGAAGTTTTATTTTAAGGTACAAGAATTGAAATTGAAATATTATGATCTAATGATCAAAATTGGTTTACACGAAAGTGCTTATCTGGATGTATGTCGATATTACCGAGCTGTTTTAGATTCACCTTGTGTGCAGGCTGATCAAGAAAAATCAAAACAAGTCAGTTTTCGTCGAACATTAAGAATGCAGGTTTTTCGGAGCTGATATTTTGTATTTTTTTTAGATTCTCAAATGTATTGTTTTGTATGTGTTGCTCTCTCCACACAACAATGAACAATGGGATTTGCTGCACCGTATTCATGAAGGACGGCAGCTAGAACTTATTCCGGAATATAATTCACTTCTTGAACTGTTTATTAATCAGGAACTGATTTCATGGAAAGTATGTATGAAACCTATCTAATGAAAATTAATAATTCTTTGGTATTTTACTTATAGCGATTTATTGAGAAAAATACTTGTTTCCTTGCTAAATCCTTTACCCATAGTTGTAGATATGGGAATTTCTCAGTGCCTTCGACATGTTTTACAGTATTTCGAAATAATCAATATTATCTGACATCTCTGGATTACTGTATATCAGGCTATCTGTAATTATTAGTTGTTTACAGAGAACAATAAGTAAATATGAAAAACTCTTACGCGATGGTATTCCGACTAGCAAAGCCACTGATGTTCTTGATCGTAGTGAAAGTGGAAACAAACGCTGGTCTGATTTGCATACTCGTGTTGGTGAGCATGTAAGAGCCTTCTAGCTTACTGTTTTCTTTTCTGGAGGATTGAACATTATCTTTTATAAAAACTTACACGATTTGAGAATGATTTATTGTTAGATTTATCATGCGGATTTTATTTAAGATTATTTCCGCTTCGGCGTTTTTTAGTTATCTGCTTTATCCATAACCTGACTTTTCTTAAAACAAATAAAGGAAGTGGTTTTTTTATAAAATTATATTTTCTGCAGAATATGCGTATGATTGCGAAGTACTATACCAAAATAACATTTGCGCGTATGGCTGAATTACTCGATTATCCCGTTGAGGTAGGTACATAAATTTTTTACATTATTGTAGAACGTTTTGGACTGTATAAATGATATCTGTGCATATGCAGTTCTATGCGTTCTGCAATAATGTAAAAAAGTGTGATGTGATATACGCAGAAATTTTAATTACGCTGAAAATGGCATTGTAAGATGAAATTTTAATGTATCGCTTTGCATTGGTTAATAGATTAAAATGATTTTTGAATGATTTGAGGAAATGGAAAGTTTTTTATGCAATCTCATCGTTACGGGTGCAATTCCTGATGCAAAAATTCACCGTCCAGCTAAGGTTGTCAATTTGCGGGCTCGAAAAGCTAATATTGAACAATTAGATCAATGGGCTAGTTCGGTGCGAAAACTAACCGATATCCTTAATAAGGTTATTGTTTGTTTTTTTTTCTCTTTTTTATCTTTTGCATAATTATCGCAGATCAAACAAAGGTAGAATTATATAAAAATTGGCTTGTGTAATCCAGTTTATTATTTTTTTATTTTGTGCTTAAATTTGAGATGAAGATTCCGCACTACATTAGCTAATTGATTGTTTTTTCCAAATATCCAATTTTCAGGTATCCCACTTGATTTCCAAAGAAGAAATGGTTCATCGACATTTAGAAGATGGCTCAGGATCGAGCGCCATTGTGCGCTGATTAATTTTTTGAATTAATTTTTATGTCCATCACTTTTTGGTCTTATATCTGGAATTGCTTCTCTTAATAAGACAAAATTAAGGTGACCGTAAATAAAAAGCCATTTGGTGGTGTTTTAATGTTGATAAATCGTTCGTTGCAGTAAACTTTTCTTTTGGGTTGAAAGTCGGAAAGTTCCATATTTGTAACATATCGTTTTAATCAAATTACAATTATTCGGAAAAATTAGCTGAAAAGAGATTTCTTTCGACATTTACTTCTGTGTGTGAATGGAGCTAAGAAATTATTGTTAGGAATCGTATTTTGGCATATCACGCGGTATATCTTCAAGTGTGTTATCACGTATCACTGATTCGCTTTTTTTACAAGTAGATGATGCTATTCCACTCTTTGATATGCTTTTCTGGGTGAATTCCGCAATGAATGAGTTCGCTAACTGCTGGTTTTTCTGAATAATGATTTTAATGAGGGCTATGGTTCATTTTGTTTTTTTCAATTTTTTCAGTCCATTTGCTAACTGCAGAGTAACCATGAATCTTACCAAACATATGGTCATTCTTTTTTAATTTTGCACTATCGGGATATTTATTTGTAGTCATTACTAACTGTTGCAAATTGACTGGTGATAAAGCGCAAAAAGAAGGCTCTGTTTTCTTACTTCGTTTAATCCATTTGGTTTTGAATTTTTGTTATGATTGTTCGTTCTCCTAAAAGATGTTCAGAAAAATGTAAGAAAACACACATTTCTAAGTGCTTCATTTTTGAACAAAAAAATTGTTTCAAAATTAAATCTAAAATTAAGTTTACCTGAGTTTTGATTCGTTACTATCACGTTCGTTGCTAAGGCTGGTCTTTTGCGTTTCAGTAGTTACTAATTGTGTGGTAAAATTTTCCCTTTTCTTCTTCCCGTCGTTATCACTAGCATTCTGTTTTGATAAACTATATTTCGTTTCTTAATTAATATTATTCAAATTAATTACAAACATCACATCGATTAGGACTTAGTCTATTTCATCTTCATAAAAAAACCTTGATTTTTGTGGTGAGGAGATGGCCGTTGATAAGGTGTAAAAGTATGCTGTTACTTGCGATCAAGCAATTAAATTTGCAATGGAAATGTATTGAAATAATAGCAACTGCGACATGCAAAAGTAAGCATGTTATCAGATAGCATATTGAGAAGCAAGTGGCAAAGGAATGAATATTTTATGAAATGGAAGTAGTGATGAAAATGGGAGATGATTAATGAATTGGGTGCGACTAGAATAAACTTAAATGAGTAAGGGGATTGGTTAGATGGTTTCTCAATAAGCCCCATTTGCTAACAGTTTCATCCATTACATTTAGGGTCATTTGAAGAATGACCTTCTTTGGGTTTCTCTTCGCTTCTTTCGACACTTCAGTTGCAGTTTTTCTATCACCACTTCGTGTCTTCGATACATCCCATTGTGACGCTCCTCTCGTATGTAAGCACATCTGTATATTTTCAAACTTTTAAATTTAAATGTTAATGTTGGCAGTTCCATCGTTAGCTGCTATGAATAGTTTCAGCCAAGCGTAAGCTCATTTATTAAGAGGTCGAAGTATGTATATAATCTGATGGTATTTTTGCTATAAATTTTACTCTAAGTGGAAATAAGCATTAGTATAATTGGTTAGTGCTGCACTGCATCTAACTGTGGACATTGTAGGAGGAAGAGAATAGTTCACGACGAACAACCAACCGATATCATTGAATTTAAAAAATGATCAATTAATTTCTTTTTCCTTATTTTCAATTTCTTTGGCTAATCGCTTTTCGAATTGTTGATTCAAGGATACTTTTAGCAGATCTCTTCCTTTTCTTCATTCTTCAAATCTCTTCCCCATGTTGTTTTTTGACTACAGCACTATCTGAATTAATGTTCGGTTAGATATCACTTAATTAGCAATTAACGTTTGTCAATGTTAATAATTGTCTTTATTGTCCTTGACGCATCGGTTTACACTCCTAATAAATGACTGATATGAGTGTGGAGCTAAATGAATCCAAGCTGTTTCTATCTCTTTTTCATTCAGAAAGATCGAGAATATTTTTTGCTCATTAAAATATGAATAGGTAACAATTTTGTGGAACCGAAGAAGGAGGTGACACATTTAACAATATTTTAGTGTAATGTGGTGGCAGTGAGAGAAAGTCTTTTGGATATTGACAATGTGTTTTAGTGAACGAATTCTGTTTTCCGCAACAACAGTTCAGGACAGAGAATAAATAGGCTTGTTAATTCCAAGGAAAAAAAATCATCAATGGACAAACTAAATGCTAACAAAATTTGTTTGTCAGATAATGAATCCACTTGCTTATTTCCAAATTCACTCCACCGCTATTTCCCAAATATTTATACTCTCAAATCTGATTGAATAAAATGATTGATGCATATGTTTTTACAGTTACTTTTTAAATGCACGGTTCCGATTAGCAGATGTGTTGTGAAAGCATTTATAAAATGGTGAGATTTTTTTTCCAAATTTTTATTTTGACGAAAATTTATTTTCCTGTGGAATTGAGGATATTTTAATGCGGTAATGTAGTGGTGTGGCAGCACTAACAAATCCTCAAATATATCATTTCACTCATTATTGAATGGGCAAAAAAAGCCAATGAAGCTTTGGAAGGCAACTGATGCTGTTGCTGCTATAAATCAGAATTTTCTAAATTCTTAAGTGACAGCAACTATCGTTCCAGCGAGAGTAATGGACGGTGTCGCCTATTGAAGGAACGCTGGAATGCAAGCAATGTGATTATTGAATTTGTTTTTCTTTTCCGAATTTGAATTTCCGAAAAAAGGAATTATGCCAATTAGATTGAAATTACAATTATTAAATTGCAGCTTGACATCTTATCTGTAAAATGCAACCAAAACAGGATTGAGCTTCCGACGTTTAAATCGCTGGTCTTACAAATGGGATTGTTATCAATTCGAAACAGATCGCAGGGGTCAACTCATTTTCCGATAATCAATAAAAGTATTTCTCTACAATAATTCCTTTCCTGCTGCACTGCTGATGGAAAACGCTATCGAGATAGTAAAGTAAAGAGGCATTTCGTCCAAAACATTGTAAATATCCTATCAAACATTTTTATGACTCTTTTTTGCTTCATTCATTCTTCCTTATCCATCCGTCGACCCAAATAGATTGCAAACGGTGGAATGAATAATGAATGATTGAGGAAGTGAATATTAAACGCAGTTTATTACATTCCTAAACTGTATTCAGATGGTCAAATTACAGGGGGAATTTTTTGAATCGTATATTTTGTTCGGTTGCCTTTCGTATATTTCGCGAGTGTTCTTTATGTTGGCCGAAATAATGATTTAAGATCAAATTGTTGTTTTTCTTGCTTTTCAAAGCTCATTATTTTCCTCTTAAAAATTTCCAAAAGCTAAACTATTTAGGATGATGCTTTGGGAATAGAATTTATATACTGCGAGATATTTTTAACGCGGCTTCATGCCAAGGAAAAAAATCAGACTGCGATAATGGATGATAGGATTTGAGATCGCCAATGGATATTTATAGTATTCGAGGAGCAGTCATATAACAATCTTATCGAGATGTTCCAATATACTAGTTTTTTTCCCTTTAAATCACGCTAATCTCAAATGAAATCAATCACTGAAGGACTGAAACGAAACAGTTTTGAAGTTCTTTGAAATTAGGGAATACTTTATTTTTCTTATTTCTGCAATATTAATTTATGATCTTTGGCAAAATATTTTGCTCTTTTGAAGTGAAAAA
Organism: Acanthocheilonema viteae; assembly: GCA_900537255.1. Taxonomy (NCBI): domain Eukaryota; kingdom Metazoa; phylum Nematoda; class Chromadorea; order Rhabditida; family Onchocercidae; genus Acanthocheilonema; species Acanthocheilonema viteae. The sequence goes on along the minus strand of UPTC01000126.1, from coordinate 596 downwards.
AAAGAAAAAAATGACAAATTTTAGCTCAAAACGTATGTCAAAACTAACTTTTATTAATAATGCTCTTAAGAAAATATTAATTGTCCTTGCTTTATGACAAAATGGAATTTAAGTTTATGCTTTACAAAACTTTGATAACTTTAGTTTCGAGCAATTATGGATAACATGCAAATGGCGGAAAGGTGTATTCAAATTTCGCATCGTTTTTTATTTTACTGGTACTGTTTGATAGTGAGTAATAATAAAATAAATTAGGATGCTTGTTTATTTAAGCAAAGATAAACATATCGTAAATATTATGAAAAAAAGGAAGGAAATAATGTTATCCGAAACAAGAAAAAAAATGAAAAAAGGCAGGAAAATGTTAAAAATCGGTCCTTCAAACGGATTTTCTCCAGTTAGAAAAAGAAACGTTGGTTAATTAAATAAACATGAGATGGAAAAAAATGCCAAAAATGACGTGCAGGAATGAAAAAAATAAGAATAAAATAAATTAGGATGAAATAACATTGCAAATATTTCATCCAAATTTACATCTAAGAGATGTAACTCACTGCTTTGAACCCAGGAGTAAATCGAAAAGCTTTGTGAAATGA
>UPTC01000125.1:0-64971 GCA_900537255.1 Acanthocheilonema viteae | reverse complement strand
AAATTTTGGAAAAAATGTTTTGCTGAGAAAAGGTTGTTAAATGAAGATTAATATATTATACGAAGAGGAACAACAGCACTAATTCATACTTAAAATACAAATATAATACAATCCTTGAAAGAGAAATAACACCGACAAAAACTGAAATTAATTTTTTTTTGAATATTTTTGAATCAACGAAAGGAAAACGATTCAATTCATTTTACTTGTTCATACTAATTCAATAATAGTAGTATGTTGAGAATTGACAAATTTGTTATTAATTTTTTAAAAAAAAAAGTAAAAGAAAAGAAATCTAAAATCTTACACTTTTATATTTTATTTATTTAATCATATTTAGAAAAAACATACTATTTTTATGAAACCTTACTCGAATTAAAAATTAAATATATTGTTAATAAACGAGAAAGACTTAAGAACTTTTGAGAATTATTAGCATACGGATTATTGAGTGGATCTCATATACTTCTCATACAAGATTTATGCAAATTTTGCAACATTAACACATCATATCGTACATTTTTTTTTAAAAAATTGTTTTAGTATACTATTAAGAGATAGATAAGATTTAGTTTCTTTCCATTACGATTGATCGACAAAATATTTGATGATATTTTGAGATCAAAGAAAATAATACGAATAAAATTTTGCTCTTCATTTTTTCAATAATGTTATCGAAGATTAAAATTCTGTTTGTTATTTAAAATGAAAACAAAGATTAAAGAAATTAATTATTACTTACTAAAATGAAGTTATAAGATACGAATTATCGGTGAATGTTATCATCATTTAATGATATGATTGTGCTAAGTATGACAGAAAAGATATTTATAAACTGGAAAGAAAGAAATATTAAAATGATTGCATCACTTATAACCAGTTCACGAAACTAATCAATGCAAACTAACAATGATGATATCTGTATAATTATCGTTAAATCTTGAGATATTGATGTATAAGAATTTTAAAAATTCTTCATTTTCTAAGTTTCTACTTATCCATTTCATCATTCCTGATTATTTTTTGGTTCTAATTAATTTACAATTCCATTATTTTTCACAGTTTAGCCTGGAAAATTTTTTAAAGATAAACCTAATTAATTTACAGGTCCCAATTAATTAATTTACAGTTTCATTATGCCTTTATAGTTTAAGTTGAAATCTTTTAAAGGTAAATAAAATTTCACTTTTGAGGCGATGAAAAATGAGCTATGCTCTTTGGTTATGATTGATTGGAGAGTACCATTACTTGTACATTTTTAATATAACCATTTCGGAGCTTTGAACCATCTTTGAAGTCAACGAGAGTTGTAAACTTAATATTTACGACTCTCAATGTTCTTTAGCAATGTTTAATTTTGATTGGTTCTTTTTTTTATCATGACATTCTTCCGGATAGCACAAATTTACATCCGATATTTATTTTTATAAATAATTCATCCGATCCTTTTAATGTTCAGCAATTATCTTCAATTAGAAGTAAATGTCAAGTTGACATATCATTCTTCATATCACTCATAAATAAAGTTCTGTTTACAAAGTGATAAAATTATCCCGCATAAATTTTGTAGCAAATACTTTTTCAATTTCAACAGTTAATAGCATCAAATTAAATGAATGATAATTTGCTGCTGTCACATTTTCGATACAGCAAAATCATTTGAAATTCAAATTCATTTTTAACAAAATTGTTCACTCCCACTAATTACTATTATTTTTCATTAGTTTGTTCCCAATTATTAAAAATTTCCTTTTCTGTTTGTTTTTAATCTATTTTCAATGCCGTAAATTATCTTCAAATTGACTAATTCTGAATTATACAATACTTCTGTTCTAAACTTTGTAATAATAAGTGTAAGTTGCTCTAAAAATCTATTTGTGTTGGAAAATTCAAGTAAAATGGAAATTGGAAAATTTACACTGTTCACACAAATCATTATATCAAATTATTTTTTGTTATTTTTTACACCAACAGCTGCTTTTCATTTTTACTTTTAGCTTTAACTCTTACATTCATAAAAAACTTCAACAGTATTTTCCAATCTTTCCATAATTAACCGTTAAATTCTTCTTTTCAAAGTTAATACCACTGAAAAGAGAGATGAAGACAGACAGACAGAGGGCGAGAGAATGAGAAATTTTTTCCTTATTGTAGTTCTCGTAATATTTTTTACAGATCATCCAAAATCATTGTATTTTTTATTGAAATTTTTTCACTTACTAATTCTCATCTTCATTTATGAATTGTTTGAGTGAAATGTAAGTAATGGATTAAATATCATGAATAATTTGAAAATTCCATTAACCCGAAAATGAAACCATAATCTGCACCAAAAATGCTCTCAATAATTCTCATTGCAACATTTGACGATGAACATTGTTTGATGTTCACTTTCAAGAGGCTCATTTACCTTTATTGCTGCAAACAGCCTCTCATCTGAATCAATTCCTCATTAATAGCACTTGCATAAAATTCTCGATCTTGAACAAATAAAATTAGAGAAGGAAGGCGAAAAATTTTATAATATATGATACAATCATAGCTAATATCATTTGTTCAATGTAAAAATTAATTTCTTAAATTTTCCGCATTTCTGTTTTCCGTTTCTCTTCAACTACCCATATCGCATTATAAATTCGTCACTGTTTTCAGAAAATGTTCACTTTTCTTCTTTACAGTTCGGTAAGATTTATATATGAATGTGTATATTACATGAATTATAGAGAAGAGATTTGGGGAACTAATTAATTAATTAATGAATGATTAAAATAGTTGCAGTAGTTAGCAATGGAACTGAGTGGTATAGTATTACTCAAGCTAAGTTATATCTCACCTGATCTTGCTGGACAATTGAATACACACATTCACATACACACATTCACACACACATACACACACAGATAATTCTGAATTTGTGATAACAATGATAATTCATAATGATAATACTCTCGAGAACTTTGAGGAAATGTTATTGCAATGAAATAAATATCTTTTTTCCTTCTCTCAATTATTTCATATATTTTTGAAAGTATTAAAGTTATGCTTTCGTAGAGAAAATTTTGGAAAAAAATAAGTTAGCATATATTTCAAAATATGTATTATACTATTTCTATTTGAGATCAATTTTAAAAGTTAAAAAGTTTTGCATTACTAATGAGAGTAATTAGAATTAGAATTCATTTAACTAATTCAGGAGAAAAAAAGTGCACCAAAAACTGTCAAATAATCCTGATTCAAGTATAAAATTTGGCAAATTTTGGTTAAGGTATTTTTAAATTCATATTCAAACGGTATGATTTGAAAATTATCTTTACAATGAACAATAAATAGTAATAGCTTTGCCTCAAAACTCATCGTCCAATGTAATTTCATTTTTCTTTCTAACTTTTATCGAGAATAAACACACCTTGTAAATAATCAGATTGCGATGGCCTAGGTTGGATTACAATAATTGCTTTCCGATCTTCCATCATTTGTCGCAGCTTAATTTATTCTCTGTAAATTTATAAATTAACAAAATTTGTTAATTTACATTACGACTATTCATAATAAAAAATAATACAAAATGCACCTTTTTGGAATATACCTGAAATTGGTACGATTAATGGCCAAAGAATAAAATATCAAAAATCGTTCCACAACAACAACTAAATTTTGAAACAAATCATTTTTTCTTAAAATGACTATTTCAAATTATACAAAAAAATTAAATTAGAACAAAACCAACAAATAACGTTAAAACGTTTGACCGAAAAATTAATTCAACGGAATGAATTTTTCAAATTTCTTTAAAATTACCTTTTACATTACTTATATGAAGAAAAGCTTACTTTCCACAAAAAATTTTGGAAAGAAAATTGATAAGCCAAAATATTCTTGTGATAATTCAAACGGAAACAAAATAAAGATTTGGCAAAGCATTAAATATTTATTAGGCATTTTAACAGGAAATTAATGCCATAGCAATTCTTGATATAAATCTTAAATTCATGAAATTTTGTTCACAACTCTACACAAGACTTCAGTAGTTGATTATTTATTTAAGAATTTATCTGATATCTGATATCTCGGAATAGCGGTATGCTTTCTAATGGTGCATAAGATATCATGGCGTAATGCCTTTAATTAAAATTGATTTAGGAAGTATTGCACAAAGATTTCATTCCTTCGTAATATTTAAAAATCACTTTTCCTTTCAGTTTACTGCTTGGTAAATATTTCATTAGACAATGAAATTTAAATTAATCAGCAATGTATATATCATCATTTATCTTCCATTTATAATTTATTATTATTATTCCTCTTCAAGTTATCTACATTTTTTGCAAAAGATTTTAATTTTGGAAAATTTCCTCATCGAAAAAAATATATGAATTTAAAAGGAATGATATCTATTGTTAGGATGGAATATTAAAGTAGTCAAAATGTAATTTAGAAGCAGAAAAAAGAAAAGAATAAGGAATAAACTGTTATTAATGAAAATGAGAAATAAACTTACAATCTTTCTATTTCTTATTCTTTCCATATAAATGGAGGATTTTTCAATCAATATTCCTCAAATTATATTTTCAAATTCTATCCAAAACTAAATGGATAATTGAAATTGACTAATTAATGCAAAGGAGTAAATTAAGAAAAAGTTAAGAAAATTTGTGAAAAGGTTTTTTTTTGAAATTCTACATGGAACGGATGAGATGTAACGATTGTTATACTAAAAAATTCTTGAACAGAGGAGAAATAAGCAACCACGGATAGAACAATTTCCAATACAGTTTTTTTTAGCACAAAATGATCATCCCACTTCGCATTTTGTTTCATTTCACAATTCTTTACTAGTTGCATCAATCAGGAATAGTTTAACTAACTAACAGAAAAGTACCTACTTCCAAATATAAATCAAATTAGAAATCGATGAAGCTTTCAGAATAAAAACAACTGATATTTCAAATACTTATAAAACATTGCCGACTTTAAGCTTCAGCCTCAAAAAAAATCTCGAACACCGACAATGTTTTTCCCTAAAATTTTATTAGTATTCTAGACCTTGATGAGTCACAGGTATTTCCCAGTTCGTCTTTCAGCATCCCTATAACCTCTTTCTACGTTAGAAATAGTGCCGAAAATTCCTCACTGAAATCATCTCTGATCTTTCCGAGAACTCAACTAACCGTATTGTATTTGATAAACGAACAGGAATATTTTACAGAAACATGTAACGATTCATCAGGCTATAACCTGAAATTACTCCACAGAAGGGATTAGGTCATATTCCGTTTTACATATATCCAGCACGAGAACTGTGCGAAAGACCAACATTGTTCAACTACTGTAACAATTCTTTCCATTAGTACAGTACAAGGAAGGACCAAATGTAAAACTTGATCATATGTTTCAAAAAATCAATGCACATGAAAACCGAAAAATAGTTATTTTAATAACTTAAATATTTAGTCATCTGAAAAAGCATCCGATTTTCAAGGATTCTAATTGACATACAGTATCAAACAAAAGAAAAAACGGAAAAAAAGTTACCATATATTGAACTGATCTGTACAAAGTCTAAGTACTAACAAACGTGTCTCTATTCTTGACAAGAAAAAACAGGTAATATCAAGTTTCAAATGTCAAGTACATTTGCAGGATAATATTACGGAACAAAAAATGAGATGAAATGTTTCGTTAGCTCCGCGAATTTCTGGAATGTCACTTGATAAAATTTGGAATGTAAACAAGTAAGGAATTCACTGCCATCAGTATTGATCGTGTACCTACAAGACGCAAAATCTGGGAAAGAAATGCATTGGAATAGGATATTATTCTGTGAATCACTTGAGCAGATCAGATTCTTTGAGGAACATGAAAGTAAAATCGAAAATCTATTTGTATAAGGAATTTTTCTAGAAAGTCCTAAACTATGTGAATGGTTGATAATTCTTCAGAACAACAGGGTAGAACAGAAGAAATGAAAAGAACCGTAACAATTATAATATCTGAAGTTGAGCAGAAAATGCTCTAAACAAATTTAAGGAACCTAAATTATTCTATTGCAACATATCAAACAACACTTTAAGAGAAGAAGTATAATAAGTTGGTATCAAATCTTCACGTCCTTGTTTCTCGAATTCTTCTACTTTATCCATATTGTGCACTCCAGTACCTACCAAAACCGATGTCAAACCATTCACATGACCGAATTTTATATCTGTTTCACACGAATCACCAAATATTACCGACTTTTCAGCTTTAACATTGAACCTAAAAAGAATCCGCAAGGAACCAGAATAATCAACTTTGTTGTTTTATTTGACAGATATGGAGTTAACTAGGAAATGAAATCATTTAAATGTTTAGACATGCTACACAAGTAAAAATTCACGACCATAATTTGGTACATAGTATAGGCTATTAGAAACACTATGCTAAGAACAAATACCACAGAATTATGATAGACAAAGAGAAAAGAGCAGCACGATGCACTAATTTACCATTAATTTTAGTCAAAATTAGTAAATTAATAAAGATATACCTCTCTTTGATATATTCGAACATTGTTTTGCTAGGCTTGCCAATTATGATTGGTTCTTTGTCGGCAGCTGTCTGCACTGCTTTCATAGTTACACCCGACCCTGGTATAACAACACCTAAAAAGAGCTCTAAGATCCATTTTAAAAAACAGCTTTTCGCTTAAACTTGAAGATTACAAAAAGTAAGTTAATTGACTTCTTTCCAACTGTTCTTTTTGCTGCTGGTATATCCAGTACTTCGGTTAAAAAATACTAAAGTACTATTTACCTGGCACTGGTCCAGGCAGTCTTGGGTCTGGATTGGTAGCATAAAAACGTACTCCTGGCTGGTTGATATAGTTCGCAGCCCTCATTATTTTGGGATAGCTTAAATGTATATCGAAACTAACTACTACAGCTCTCACTTTTCTGGATGTATCCATTTGTTGTATGGATTCAACGTTAGTATAAGACTCAACAGAATCGGGCCCTGTTCCGAAGCTTTCTATTCCTTCTTTTTTCAGTTCTCTCTGAAACACGAAAATCACTGACAAATCAGACTTTTCCTTGGCCAATATATGAGCCAAAACTGGTGATAAGATGTGATCATCAGATATCATATCAATCAAAATCTATTCGTTTAGAAAGTAACGAAATGAAATTTTAGAAAAATAGCACTTACTTGTAAACCACTTGAACCCACAGTATATACTGGCAAATCGGACTTTTCTTTGGCCAATATATGAGCCAAAACTTTAGCTGGTGATAAGATGCGATCATCTGTTATCATATCAAAACCTATTCGTCTACATTTCTTTACATAATCATCCAGCGTTTTAGTCGAATTATTTGTTACTATGAAGACATTTTTGCCTGCAAATATTTTATCTTCAAAGACTCAGCAGAAGCTGAAAGTTAAAAATTATTTAAGCAGAGTATTAAAATGTATTTATACCAAAAATAATTTCCGTTTTTTCCTACTTTTGAGAGAAGTCGTGGAAAATTAAACAGTTGCAACAATTCTCAACATTCTTAAGATGTTTAACAAAGGTGAAGAGAGGAAAAAGAAAAGAGAAGGAAAAGAAAAAAGGAATAAAGTATTTAAAATTTTTGGATAAAAAAATGGAAAAGGAATGGTTTTAAATACAAACCGGCAGATATGAGATGTCGCAGGAAATTGGCAGCACCCGGCAGCGGAGTTTCATCAAGCCAGAGCACACCATCAGCATCGAAAAAGAATGAATCGAATGAACTGATCAGTTGGTGGCCGTCTGCCTGTTGTACCGTTGACATGCCCTGCAGTGACACAACTAATTATTGAAATGATATTTGGTAATTTACTACAGTTATATATGCGTCACTTTTCACAATCGCCATGATCTCTTAGATTAGATGGCCGTCGTATCTGACTATTCAATCTTGAGGCTCCATATCCTGCCAAGCCCAGCATCTTTGAATCTCAGACTTTTCGGTTATTTTCAGATGAGAAGATGTAGCCTTTACAACTTTTATGTCATTTATTAACATCTTATTAAACTGTGAATGGACGATCATGTTAATCTTCTATAGTAGTCATCTCAATCCTTCTTTCTTACAGTCTAATTTTCGAAAATGAGACCGCTTTTTTGAATCAGGAATAAGCTGAAATAATGAAGGGATGACTAGAGAGATCTGGGAAGTATGGGTAAGTAACTGAGGATTAAGAGAAAGAGTGAGAGTGAATGAACGAGAGGAAAGAAAGATTAGAAGGACAAGGTATGTGACAAGGTCAAAAATAAATAAATATTCTAATCTTAACTTTTGCATATCATAATGTGCGGATGGAAAATTACTGAAAAGAACGAAAGCTCAAAGGAGTCGGCAAAACATATCTCTGTTTCAAAAATTTATCAAGCTGCAACAGTTCATCGATGTTTCAAAACGAGATCTTGCAAAATCAGTCGATATTGAAAGTATACGATACTATGATTGTCCTAATTACATCATTTGGCATCAGTTCAAGCTGAGGCGAGCAGAATGGGGAGGGTTTCGTCATCATTGGTCAGTGTAGTGGTCAGTGGGCGCGCAGAGCGGTGGGGCGGCGGAAGTTGGCTTCAGTGGTGGTGAGCTTGGTTGATGAGTGGTGTGTGCGTGGGTCCCTGTCTCATTGCAGATATAGGAGAGCCTTGCATAAGTCATGTCACATGATTACCTGTATGGAATCTATGCTTTGTGTGTTGTTTGTTACCTTCAATGAATGATGTGCTCTACTTTGCGTGCGTGTTTGCGCGCGCGTGCGACGCGTCATTGTTGATGATAATAGTTGTTGTTGTACTTGATATGAGGGTCGCCAGAGGAGGAGAAGGGGAAGGATAGATTGAAGTCTCGGATTCAGTAGCACCAAGTATGTTCCAAATTTCGGGCAAGCTGCAAGGAATATTTCTGTGTGTGTGTGTGTGTGTGTATATGTGTGTGTATCTTTGTCTGTATGTGTTACCTTTGCGCATTTATGAGATTACCGCAGTTCGTGCCAGGTGGTGCGTGGGGGTGAGGGAGGGGGAGTTTTGCCTTTTGTTTGCAAAAGTGTCTGATGATCACCGCCGGTTTGATGTTGTTATACGACGTTGGCCGATGATATTCTGTATTTCGCATTATTTCACCGAGGATACTTCACCCTTCATCTTTCCTGTATTTAGTATAAAGTTCCCAAATTATGTTGTAGTCCATCTTTACCACTGATCCAGCAGTAGATTTTCATGGCTTAAGGAAACAGAGTTTCGTGGCTTTTCATAGTTTAAGACCTACTAGTATCTCTGTGAACCACATGCAACCGAAAGACACGGAGAGTGTATGAACTCTGTTTCCTGGCGATTAGCGGTGTTGAGTTACATCAAAGATTTCATTTCTTGTCCTTAGGCGTGGTCATGCGAACAAGCTGTTTTCTTGTTAGCCTGTCTTTTTTTCAGTTCCTTGATATTGTTTTTGAGTTGCAAAGTTTGTTGTTCTAAAATTTCAGAAGATCGAAGACTTGCTTAATGAAGTAATTTAAATTAACAAAATGTTTTAATGATAGGCGAAAAGTATGCAGCTATTTCTTTCAACTATTTGAAACGCACTCGTATACTGAAAATTATTTGGATTGTGTCATTGGTATCTTGCGGTTCTATTATTGCTATGAATATTACTGCTGAACAATGGTTACTTTTCATTACTTTACATGCTTTATACGTGTAACCTTTCAAAATATGCTCAATTTTCTCCTATCCACTTTTGTCATGGGTTTCTTAATTTTGGATTATATTTTATTTAGCATATTACATGCTGATCTATCCCTTTTATTAAGAGACGAAGCTTGGCTCCTTCAACGGTGAGTGGGACTTCGTCGTCGCCTGCGATAAAACCGTGCATTCTGTTCGGTGACGACAAAAAATTACGGGAACGGAAAAAACACAAATTGAACACATTAGAAGTTAGTGCATATTTCCTGGAATTTTGTGTAATAAAAATGATTTATGTTTTCTGAATTAATCTGTGAAGATACTGAATATTTTGTTTCTTGTCTTTCAAAAATAGTTGTGAAGCAGTCATTCATTTTGCATTTGCTCTTTGTATTAGAGTTACTTCGATCTGATCCTTACAATTGCGGCTAATCTTCCAGCTGTCTCTCGTCAATATGTTGGTGTGTGACCTACCCGTAGCTCCGAATATGTGTGGGACAGATTGCGCAACACATATCGGTCCACGGGAGAGCTACACACTGACTCTGACTCGACCTTCCCGCCGTTGCCGACCTCTCTTCATTATGATACGTTGACCAGATATCGTATGGCAGCTCTTTCTTAATGCTCTCTAGTGTATTAAAGTTGTTCTCTACTAATCTCAAGCTCCTGAATTCTCAGTTTTATTGCTCTTTTTTTGCTCTTCCTTGAAAACATTTAGAAAATCTTTGGTGTAAGGCCCGGTCCGTACACTTCATACCAGAAATGTTTAACATTTTTGCCCGCCAAGGTCATTAATCGGAATGTGTCATGTTCAGTTTTCATTTTATCTGGTTGCAAAAGAATTTTGTGGCTTCGCGTTACTTTATAGAAATCAGCTTAATTTGCTTTCTTCTACTTTTTGGGATAGCTAATTATTCCTTTAGCGTCATCACTGTGATTCATGTATATTTTTGGGAAAATAAGTGCTCTCTTTTACAGTATGCAGGCATACCTGCCATCATTTACTTGATTTTTCTAAGTAAGCTGACGAACACAATTTTTAAATCTATAGTACAGTGCTCTCTTTAGTCCATATTTTCAGAACGATGAAAATCCTGATCGAAATGAGCTTAAAAGTCCATATCGTAAAGTTTTAATCACATCTATCGATGATTTGATGCAAAAGGAGCAGGGTTTCCATGAAGAAATGATCAGCAAACTTCTAAGCAGACCTTTCAAAATGCCCATTCCTGATTACAGAAGTAACTGTCATATCTGTATATGTCTTGTTTGTTCATTGTTTTGAAACTTGTTAAAATCGATTAGTTGACCCCGAAAACACGATTTCATACTTCCATCGGCATGGCGGCTGTCGGTTAACCCGTAGTTTCGAACATGTGTTGGTATATTTGATAACACATGTCGGTTCTCGGGTCAATTGCTCACTAGCCGTAATTTCAAGCCGATATCCATCACCATTGTTTACCCGATTTATGTAAATGTTTTAACATTTAATAGTAGTACATCTTTGGTTTTCTTATTTTGGATCATTAATGTACTTTGGAGAGTTATCAATTGCAGAAAAGACCAGTGAATAGCTAGATGTATTTTACTTTGACAGGTCCTGGTAGTTCTCGTCCTCTTGGCCTCCGTCATTCGACGGTTCGCTGTGCATTGTTTGACCCATATACTGAAGGAGCATTGGTGCTATTCACACCACCGGAACTTAGTGCACATGATACACTCAAACTTGATACTACTAACAAACAGGTGAATATCGCTTCACTTGTGAGTTACTTAAAGCTATCACATAAATTAATATGAAACAACATGCTTTTCTGCTCTGGCTTCTTGTTCTGGATATGTTATTTTGTCAGTTATGAAATCTGGATCCTTCGCTAGCAGAAGTATGGGATGTTCTGCGATTTCATCAAGATTTGATATTTTCAATATAATTGAAGGAAAAAATTTGCAACAACTTCAAATATTTAAAGTTAAATTAAAAGGTACATGTTGTGGTGGATCCAATTCTGAGCGCTGTTCTGCGACCTCATCAACGGGAAGGTGTGAAATTTATGTATGATTGCGTCACCGGTGTTCGCATACCTTCCGCATATGGTTGTATCATGGCTGATGAAATGGGTTTGGGCAAAACACTGCAATGTATCACGCTAATGTGGACATTACTTGTATGTCTATTATCATGTAATAATTAGAAGGCCTGTGATACTTCTCTATTATGCATAACAATCGAAAATTTACACTGCAGAAAAGCAACCTCTAGAAGGTATTCCATAATAAACACAAGCAACCTAGCTAGGTAGCACTGTGTCATTAATTGAAGTTTGCAGTTTAAATGTGTGAATGGATGATGAAAAGGAGGGAGTGAGCTTCTTTGAGTGATAAAGCGTAAACTAAGAAGGAGGAAAAAAGTTAAAAACAGGTGCAAGGATTTCATAGAATCTGTATTTATGAATTGAATCTCATGGGTATTTTCTAGTAGTAGGTGAAGCAGTTTAATATGCTTCGGTCATGAGAAGACATGAATATCAAATCTTTGATGAATTGTATTAATGAAGGAGACACAATGAAGTGAATTTCTGTTCTAACTCAATGATGCTTGTTCTATTGGAGAAAACCAAGTTGGGATGATGAAATTACTTAAATTAAAAAAAAATTACTTCAGAGGCAAGGACCAGATGGAAAGCCGACATTGAATAAGGCAGTGATTGTCTGTCCGAGCAGTCTTGTTAAGGTAATCCTTGCTTTGCTCATTTCGGGTACATTTTTGACCTTGAGATAAAGGTACAGTCAGGGGAGCTTGATGCCTCAAAGTAAAGATTAATGACCATGTCTACTAATGCCAGAAAAGCCAGACATTATAAACATTTGACACCTCTATGAAACAAAAAATGCTCAGTTATCTGGTTCAGTCAATTAGCTCTTTGCAATACAGCTTTAAAAAATGTTTTTTGAAGAGCTGCTGCAGGTATTCACTGAAAAACACAGTTTTGTATTTCGAAAAAGTTTATGTTTCAAGTGCTATATGATAGGATGACTCGAACTAGGGATTTATGAATTTTTAGAACTGGGATAAAGAAATTAGAAAGTGGCTCGGCGGACGAGTAAACGCATTACCCGTGGATTCAGGAGGGAAAGATGAAATTGACAGGAATTTAGGTTTGTCTGGCATTCCAGGATTTCTTTCATTGTTCAGTAGTCGAGGTTAAGTAGTACATCTTAACAAATCTTTGTAAAAATGAACGAAATATATTTTTTATGAGGTAATAATGATGAAAAGTATTGAATAATGTATCTTTTTTTTAATTTTTTATTCCAGGAAAGTTCATATCTCAGATAGGTGTACGTTGCCCTACACCTGTGCTCATTATCTCCTATGAAACTTTTCGGCTTCATGCTTCCATTCTGTTGCAGAAGGAAGTTGGATTAATCATTTGCGATGAGGTTTCTAATATCTTAAAATAATCTTTTTCTATTTCTTTATATCTGTGAAGTCAGTCCGATAGTTCTTCTAGTGGTCGGATATTATACTATATTATACAATCTTATGTCGATTGCGTGTATTCTGAAGCTTCACAGTTCTGGATTCATTTATATTCATATCATTAATCGTTCACGGCAACTACCTGTTTTTTGCTTCTTAACTTTCATTTTTTCAAAATCATTTTTGATGCTGCTGCTAGCGATAAATTCAATTCTGCTATTACCGACGAGAGAATCTTATCCGCTCATATTCTTATGCTCTTTTTCATTTCATTATACGATACTGATTCGTATCTTTATTTTTTATCATCCATTCGTGCTTCATGCAACGATCATCCAATTTATATTAATTGTATGATTTATTTAATATCTCAGGGTCATCGTTTAAAAAATAGTGACAATCAAACATATCAAGCGCTTTTCGGTTTAAAATGTGAGCGACGAGTACTTATTTCTGGCACTCCAATACAAAATGATCTTTTGGAATATTACAGGTTGCTGTAATTTTTAAAGAACCTTCAAAATTTTTAATGAATTGTCAACCTATCAAAGTCAAATAACATTTCATTAATAATCAATCTAATAGAGACAATCAGAGAAATCAGAGAATCCAGAAATTTTTGAATCACTTTTGTTTTTAGTCTTATAAATTTTGTAAATCCTGGCATACTTGGAACAGCCTTAGAATTTAAACGACGTTTCGAAAATATTATTCTCCGAGGCCGAGATGCTGATGCGACAGATGCACAGCGTGAAAGAGGTGATGCTGCACTCCTGGAGATGTCAGCCATTGTAAATAAGTGTATCATTAGAAGAACATCCGCACTGCTTACGAAATATTTACCGGTACAATATTTTGTCCACTTTTTAGGCACCTTCTAAGTGTTGATATGAAATCGTTTGCTGCTACTCTGTCAAGTGCTTACATTTATTTTAGGTCAAATATGAACTTATTATTTGTTGTAAGTTAACGGAACTGCAAGAGAAATTATATAAACAACTTATTAGTGCATTTTCAATCAGTGGAAAGGAGAAAGTAACTGAAAGTAAGTATTGATTTCGATCTAAATTTTCAGTTACATATGGAAAAGAATTGGATACATTATTCGCAAGATTCTTCCCATGAGATGATTAATGCAATATTCTCATTTTTAGGTGATAAAATAACGGGAACGGCGCTCTCATTCATTACAAATTTGAAGAAACTATGTAATCATCCACAGCTGATACTTAATAAATGCCAGAAGAAAGAGGAAGGATTTGAAGGTTTCATTTATTTGATATAATCATATAATTCTCTGGCAGTAATAGCTTATTTTACTAACAATTGCCACTATACAGTAATTTTCTAGGTTGTTTAAAATTGTTTCCTGGAGAATTTGGTCGGAAGTTTGAGCCAGCATTTTCTGGAAAAATGAAAGTTCTAGACTATTTGTTAGCAGCAACAAGAGCAGCTACAAATGACAAATTTGTTCTGGTGTCTAATTATACACAAACGATTGATGCATTTGTTGAAGTAAGCTTCGGAATATACATATTTCGGTATTTCAAATAAACAGTTGCCTATTTGTACACTAATACATATCTTGTAATCATAACATACAAATCATATGCATAGAATAATTTCAAATAATTAATTAGGTCAGTTTGTGTTAAAATTGAAAGTTGCTGAGAAAAGCTCGTTTGATTTGGAAGTTCATTTGTTCAAATTATTTATAGTGACCTATTTATGCAAGCTGTATGAAGAGGAGGAGGAAAATGAGCATAGCGTTAGATATGCAGGTCGATGTTATGACTGTGTAAAAAAATCTTTAGTTGTGTCAACTTCGTCGCTATCCGTATATTCGTTTGGATGGGACTTGTACAATTAAACAGCGAGCGAAATTAGTGGAGAAATTCAACGATCCCGAGGTTACATTTAATTAGTCTGAGAATTATGGAACTTGCAAAATTTATGACTAAATTAATCATGAGTTGGTGATTTTTTTGAATTCATATCTCTATCCTTGATTTAATCGGGGTGGTGAAAAAAATAACTAAAAGTAACTACATGGACAGTATTACAAAGGGATAGGAAAAAAATTTGAGAGACAGACACGAAAAGATGTGTTTAAAATATGAAAATTTAATTCATCGCTCAAAATTATCGTAGGAAACAAATTGAATATGCGTTATATTCTAGAGTGCCGAGTATGTATTTCTGCTGTCATCAAAAGCGGGCGGCTGTGGTTTAAATTTGATTGGTGCAAATCGACTTATAATGTTTGATCCGGATTGGAATCCAGCAAATGATGATCAGGCGATGGCTCGAGTGTGGAGAGATGGCCAGAAGAAAAATTGTTTTATTTATCGACTATTAGCGGTAAAATTTTGCCGAAATTTAATGTTTGCTCCATATATTGTTATATATGTGTATTTTTATGCTTCTCTATAATACTTAAATTTCGTACAAGAGCCACACTGCAATGTAATTTCTAGAATATTGGAAAAATAGGACAGGACTAGTCAGCAACTAATATAATTATTCGTTTGCTAAATATGTTTTAATTTTTCTATTTCTCTAAACAGTAACTATGCAGATAACAAAGATATATATTAAATTTGTAATCGCAAATTGGAATTTCTGTCATTAGAACAGAAAGACTTATATGGTTATTGATGTATACATTGGCAATCACAAGAATAATGAGGACTTAAACAGCTATTAAAAAATTTATAAATTTTTAGTTAAAATATAATAAACTCTTTTTATATGGTAAGAATTAGTAGTGAAAATGAAAATATGAATGAGTGAATGATGAGATTTGAAATGGACTGATTTGTACAGTGTGGAATGTGAAAATCCTGAACGAGTAGTGATATTATCACCATCAGTCGTCGAAATTCAAAATGTCCGTTAAGAAAAGAATGTTATTCGCAATGGGCAATTGAGAATTAGGCTTCCGTTTGGTCGAGAAAAAGATTAAGTTGATAAAATGAGTGCTGTTGCTGCTGCAGGTGATGTGGTAATTGTTGATATGAAAATTGCCATTACTGTTGTAGTTAGGTGAAATGTTTTAACTCTGGAATTTGATAAATTTTAACGCTTTGGAGAGATTTTTATATATGGAGTTATGCATTTCCCTAAATTACTTTGGAATTATTAGTTTGATTCTTTGTGGGAATTAAAATTAAAACTTTTTATACTGAAAAAAGAAATTTCGATAGGAGAGGAAAGAAATAGGCCATGAGCATTTGTTTAATCCAATTTATTGTATCTTATTCTTTCTTTAAAACTTCTTGTGATAAGTTTGAAATCTCATTACTTTAGCAGATTCCGACCAAATATCAGTCTTATCTGAAAGTAGTGCAATCAACGATAGTTGATTAGTTGAGAATAAGTAATAATGATAATGGTGATAGTGCGATAAACTTTGATTATATCTATTGGTTACTATATCTATTGGAGTGCGATAAACTTTGACTATACTATGAAGACTGTTATACTGAGAATTAATAAAGTTTATAAAGCTTTTAAACATAGAAAGCAGCTAAATGCAAATTAATAGAAATAAAAGAGTTTGAAACGGCTTGAAATAATGAACTGAATGGGGATGGGAGTACCGGATGATAGGACTGTCTAGTGTGGTGTTTCATAGTTCATTTTCGCAATTTTATGCTATTTTATTTTATATTATGAGTTTTTTTTTTGGAAAATTTTAGTTGATAACCTTGACTATAATGGAGCAAAATAACATTCTAAAGATTTTATCTACAGACTGGTAGCATCGAGGAAAAGATGTTTCAACGACAAGCGCATAAGAAAGCACTCTCGTCTTGTGTTGTTGATGAAATTTCGGATGTAGCACGGCACTTCAGCAAGGATCAACTGCGTCATTTGTTTGATTTGAAAACAGACATTGCATCAGACACGCATCAATCGTGAGTTCTCATTTTTGGTAATTGTTTTCATAAATTCCTAGTAAGATGATGTGACAAAATCTTTCTAGAACAAAAATTGTCCATGAATTATCAGAAAATATTCTGTATAACTGTTGTTAGAAATATCGATTCTAATATCTGATTGGATTGTTGTATCGAATCAAAAATTTATTCCTAGATTAAAATGTGATCGATGCGTAAATGGTATCGAATACAGAGAACCTCAGGAGCACGCTGATACGAACTCTGATCTCAGTGAGTGGTATCATGTTCAAAAAGACGTACGTAAAGTGCCGGACAAAGTAAGTTTTTTGAAATTTCTTGATGCATAATTCTCTGTCTATTTGTGCTCTTAAGGTATTGTTCATTAAAGTACCGTTATATTATAATTAGTTAGGTATTTGCATCAAAAAGTAAGAATTAATCGGATTTTATTTTTTTTAATCACTTCTTATCATCAATCGACATTAGTAATTGCAGGCTTAGTAATTGTTTCAGATACTGAAAAGGGTCTTTGATTGTGGAGCTATTACATTTGTTTTTCATCAGAAATCTCACGATGTAAGAAGCGAAACATTAAAAGAGGACGAAATTAAAGAGGATGATTTGTTGAATGGAGAGGGAGAGAACTGAGATTTTGCTTTATTAAATTTTTTTTTTCTTTGAATTTTTCATTCCTTGCCAATTTTTCACGCAGTTTATATACATTTTCATAAAATGGATACTGCACCGCATTACACAGATTTCGACATTAGTATATTCGAAGTTAGATCGCTAAATAAATTTTTGGAATATTCGAAGCTAGCTTTTTTCCACTTCAGACCCATGTATAACTGTATTATAAAATGTATATATGTGTGTGTATGTGTTGTGTGTGTGTGCACATGTGTATATTTATTTGAATGAAATTATTAAGAGAATCAGATATTTATTAAACGCCAAATATAGGCAAAAAAAAACTATGAGCTTCTCTATATACCGGAAAAGAAAAAGCATGAATTCAATAGCGATGAAATATTGATTGGATTATTCACCGAGAACGGACAAAAAACCATGAAGATGAAAAAAGAATCGAATATAATTCAAAATGATGAATATATTAAACGATTTGGGGAATTACTATTAGATATCATCATCATGAAGGAATAAATGAAATGAAGAGTATTAACATCCACGAAAATAGTGTTTTCAGTGCATCGATGAATGAAATTGCAAGAAGATAGCTGCTAATATGAACACAGAGTTAAATGCACTGAAACTGTTCATGCTTCTTTCTATGAAGTAATAATTGAAGTAAATTAAACCTGATATGGAATAGTTGCAATCATCGGAGAGGATTTGCGTAAAATAAATAGTGGTTTTAACAATATTTCTTTCATCTTTTCAATTATCACATTTAAAAATTATGCAAAAAAAAAGCATTAGGCTACTGATTTTTGGATGAAAAAAAACAGCTAACAACACTGAATGCTCGATAATGCTCAATAAATACTAAATTTGTTGAACACTAACTCGTAGAAATCTCCGGTATTCCGGAAATAGAAATTTTCGCTGAATTGGCATAAATTTCATTGAATGGATAAATAAATGTTGGCTCTGTTGTTATTGACGATGGCAAAGACATGAAATCATTTGGAAACAAAGGGTAATAATTTACAGAGATTGTATCATTAATTCAGACCACAGTTCAAATAACAAAAATATTAATTAAAGGGCTTGCATAATTAATGCGAGACCTTTAATTAATATTTTTGTTTTTTGAAGGGCTAACAAAAATTTCCTTACTTCAGTTCACCAAAATAGTTCGATTTTTCGGAGAATTTTAATACTATTAAGGGTTTTTGAAATTTTTCGATATTGGCATTCAAATGCAATTTAAAGCAACAATTTTCATTCTTTTATTTCTTAAGGCACGCTTCCTTGTATTTGAAATATACATGATTATATTATGAAACTTTGACCTTTGTTTCACCTTGGTTTGTTTATTGATTTAAACTAAGATATGAATAGTAAGATGAACTGAATCAGAAATAGAACAAGGTTCAGTCATTTCAGTGCTAAATTTGAAAATCAATTTTGTTCAAAAAATTATTGGCTACATTGCCATGAACGATAGGTCATACAGAATGCTAATAATGACAACATTTGTTGTGATCTCATTAAATGATATCAACTGAGATTGTTTACTACTCAGCTGCATGTAATATCTTCACGGTATTCTTTTAATTTTTCATTTTTGAAAAAACTGAAGTGAAAATTTAAAGATATTTGAGGGCCGAATAGAGACGATACGATACGGTTCATTTCTCAGAATACAATTGTTACTTTCACTGAGAGAAATATATCTCTCAATGAAAGTAACAAAGAAATTTCATATATTTCTTATGCAAATGCACTGATAATTTTTGGAATAACAATAGCGCACGAGTAGTATTTTAAATTTTGTTTCTGGTTTTGAATTGATCTTTTGGAGATAGATGGTATGAAAAGTTCAAAAATAATTATTCCGGGAGTCATTATCAAAAAAAGCAATTCCTTTGCAAGTATTGAGATTTAACTGATATAATGCTAAAAGGGAGCCTGAAAAGGGTTCCTTGGAAAGTGATATAAAATCTAATCATTTCTAATATGTTGTAAATATAAGCGTGGAAAAATTCGACTAATGCAACGAAGAGAGAGAGAAAAAAACAGGAAGAAGCTAGAACTGGATGGCTAAATAAACTTTCATATTAGTTCGCATTTCTCTATTTTGCTTTCTGAACATATTAGCTACGAGACAATACGTGAACCCTCCTACACATCACATAATAATGGAAGTGTTACAATAATTGACCAACTCAAAAAATAGCAGAAAATATCGAAGATGAAATCTTATTAATAATAATGTACTGTTAAGATGATCAGCTAGAAAAATTCATGATAACAGTGATTTTAACATTAAGCTAAACAGTATAATTTTACTAATTATTTGTATATGTGGTGATACTGCTTACATACCGTATCATTCTCTTTCCATAATTCACAAAAAGTGAATAAAAAAAGCACGATGTGATAATGTAAGTTATAAGTGTTGAAATCATAGTTGTAAATACTCTCGTGTGCTTAATGACCATGTTCAGAATTCCAGAAAGACAGCACAATTTTCATCATGATCCTGTCATCATCGAATAAACCAATAGCATGGTGCCCTACTGAGGTTATATCCACGGGCATTTCAGTATGTGTGTTGATCTGTATGTCTGCATCGGTGTCTGTCTATTCTGTGCGTGTTTATACGCGTGTGTGTGTGTGTGTGTGCATGCGTGTATGCGTGCATGTCTGTGTGTCGCTTGCAAACTGATTTGTGGTTTTGGGGGCGGTTTGGTCAATTCCTCGATGTAGCAGTTTTTTTTTTTTCTTTTGATCGAAATATTTTCCTCGGGTTTACAATAGTTATTGAAGAATTAGTAATGTGAATGTATGCAGAATAGATCATTATATTATCACATCATTGAGAGTTACAGTATTATAAATGTGTGATGAAAGCGAACCATTTATTGGGGGTCGTCCGATCTCGGAGATGAAAGTGGTGGAGCTAAAAGAAGAGTTGGGAAAGCGAGGATTATCTAAAATCGGCAACAAGAACGCTCTTTATGAACGACTCAAGGAGGTTAACTTTTCCTTTGAAATTACTTCCCTTTTGTGAATAATATTTGATGGAATGCAAACATTATGTGATATCCTCGTCCCGTAACCACTTTTGTGTCTTAATCAATAGGCATCGGACATCTTTCGCTGTTTCTGATGATAATTTAATTTCCTTGATTTTCGAGTGACTGGATTTCATTTTCTAATTGATGTCCTAATAGTTTTATGTAATTTTGATGGTGATCTTTCCACGATTCTAAGGGACCTGACATCTTCCGAATGTAGCATATTTTTAGGATATATATTCAGTTGTTAATTGAAGGAAAGCAATAACACATTAAGCTCTTCCGCCGATGATGTACTGTTAATTCAAAAAAATTGCCAAAACTTTATTGCTGTAGCTAAAGCACAGCGAAGTGTCCATTCCTGTTAATCATATAATTTAAACGACTTTTGTTTCTCAAAATATTATAAAACCAGCTATAATATTTGCAGTTTAATTCTTCTCGTTCTCAGCCTCACTGTTTTCTAAATATTTACTTTTACCTTATTTGTTATCTTCTACACACTCTATTATTTTTTGACTTCTCTTCCTTGTCTTTTGCGTATAACTTCCCAAAAATTTCAGTACTTGTTGACAGAGGTAAATGCAAAATGTGAGAGCGAGGTGCAATCAACAGCCGTAGAAAGTCCACAAAGGGATTTGGTAAGTAAATTTCCAGTCGTAATAGAATATTTCGAGAAGTCTCTTCTAAATGACTTACTTTAATTTTATTGCAGACTTCACCACCCAATCCACTTGTTGCGGAATATTTAGCCAAACAACAGACTGCTTTACGTGAAGCACGTAAAGATGCAGGTTTGTTATTTTCAAGTGCTTAATTTGATGTATGATGTTTCGTATTGAACAATAATGTATTAAACAAGGGAGTAGGTGACATCAATTAGATGGACATAATTTTCAGAAGCAGTTCGCAGAGTTTCTTCTGGAGATGATTCATCACCAATACGCGAGAAATCGATTTCAGCTATGCGTCGTTCTCGACGTGGACGTAGTACAGCAACTGTTGTTGAGAAACCTGCAGAATCCGTAGTAACTAGCGAAACTGAACAGGTCTTGACTTACAATATAATATGCATTTTTTTAGTTTGTTGCCGTTTAGCAATCAGCGTAGGAGAGAGTAATGAGTGAATTAAATGAGCTTTCATACGGCAGGACAGACGATAATTTTAAGTTAAGCATTTTCACTTCGTAATTCTTTTTAAAGGATCCGATGGAAGCGGATAGTTTCCAGGAGGGTGTGGAAGTGCAGCCGAAAATCCATAACATTGAAGAAACTGAAAATGACGGCGGTGCTTCATTTGAAATTTTAAAGAAGGAAACAAACGTTAGCGTTGATTCCGTTTCGACGGCAATAAAGATGAAGATATCCGAAGAAACCGAACGGACAGAAGCAGAATATGATGAAACGAGACTAATGAGCGATCAGCAGTTAGTGGATGTCGAAGAGAGATATCCAGCAGATACTAAGCATGTAAGCGAATTACAAAAGAAACGTGAAGACAAAGATGAAGAAGAAGACGCTGTGTCGGATGTGGCTAGCAGTGATACAGGCACAGCAAGGTTTTTTATTATCATTTCTTGATATACGGAGGTCACAAGACTTTTAACAACTAAAATTTTATAGGAAAGTATACAAAAATCATTTGTATGCTGTGGAATGAAATTCATTTGTTTTTGATGAGGTTGCAGGCCGAATTTTTAGTTCGCGATATTAGCTTATATAGTTATTTATGAGAATTTACGATTTTTTTAGCCAAAGTCGAAGTGAGGCAGCAGATGAGTCAAATGCGTCTTGGGAACAGCCCGTAGATCTGGAAGAATTATCAAACCAAGAAGTGGTAAGTTGGAAAATTAGTTACGTTTAAGAGAATGATAAGACGAGTAAAGAAGTTTTGAAAAGCCATTAAATTACTTCTATTATTTGTCATTATGTATGTATTTCAGTATTTGCTGTTGATCCCTGTTTAAAGACAGTTTGAAGTATAGGGAAATTCGCCAATAAGCTGTTGTCAGTTGCAGAGAGAGCATGGAAGCATGTAATTAAAACTGAAAACCATTTCCTTTGCTGATTTGATTCTTCGTTATTTATGGTTTAACATTTATAGATGGAAGCAGCTGACGATGCATCAGAAGAGAAGATTTTAGAACGCACAAAGAGGACTTCAACAATGCAAAGTAAAAGCACGTTTTTTCTATACTTTCTGAAATGCTCTAAAAATATTGATAGTTATGCATTGATTTCTTGTAAATGGTGTGTAATTGCGTTATTGATAATGTATATTGTGTCAGAAATTGGTGTAATCTCTTGAGCTATACTCTGAGATTTTTATCTAATTTCCGAGTATCCTCGCATTATCACCCTGTTGTTATCTGTAGTTTATGTACCGTCTTAATACTCTCCATTTTAGCAAAAACAACTCTTACTCAAGAGAAGAAACGTCGTTGGAAACCATCTGAAGCAGCGCATTCTGCAAACAGTGTCGTCACTGTTTCAGTCACAAAACATAAGGAAGAAGAAATCGAAATAGATGAGCAGGAGGATATTCCTGATACCCATGCTTCTGCCATATCCGATTTCAAAGAAGAGTTATCCGACACAAAAGATAAAATGGAAGAGCTAGATTACGAAGAACCAGTGCAAAGTTCAGTTGCCGAAGTAGCTGAAGAAGTTAAAGTAACGAATAAATTTTATTTAAGAGTTTTTATTGCAAAATTTTTCATGAAGCTTTCCTCACAAGCCGGTTATATTAAGAAGTCATTTACGCAGCGATGGTGACAAGTGTATCTGACGGGAGCTTATTGCAGGCTGCTGTGGAAGTGTCTGAAAGACGCAAAGAGAGAACATTTGAAAGGGATGACAAGTACACGAAACGCTCAGGTTCGTATATTTCAGATATGGATCCTTGTCACTTGGTGAATCTTATTAGTCAAAACTTATTGATTGATAAAAATAACCTAAGTGGCTTGTATGAACTAGTCATTACGGTTGTTTGGTGGAGCTGAATATAGCAAACTTGCTAGGTGACAACATGAAGGAGCAAAACTATTTAAGAAATCTTGCTGTTTATAAAATTAGGGATTTACAGCATTAATAGCTAAAATGGGCTGGCGTGAAAGTTCTGACTATCGGCTTTTGATGAATATGTCTGTATGATTATATAAAACATTAAGTTGCATTATCAATTGTTAGATTGATTTTGTTGGTACTCACGTTGTTGTTAATTAACTTTTCCCAAAGTCCTAAAATTTTGCGAGGTCATTTTTAGTGAGTTAATTATGAATCCTTGTTTCGCTTCAAATTACGATTGATATCTAATTCTCATGTTTTTCCATTAATTCTATTCAATATTTTAGATGCAACCTAATTTGAAAGGATTAAATTTAGTGTTGGTGTTTGCTGCTTGCATTTAGATATCAATGATTAGTTTTCAGAAATGCTAAATTTGCAGGGATATCATATGTATCTAAGCGTTCACCGACTCCGGATAAACAACTAGAGAGCCACACAACAGTGGATGGCTTCGTGCGTGAACGAAGAGTATCACCAGCGCGATATCCAGTTAATCAGGTTAGTTCTTTAATGATCAAATCATTATGTAGCTGAACGGAAATTATCATTGTATGCACGAATTTACAGGCCTTTTTCCTTTTGAACTATATTTTGTCACTTTTTTAAACTGTCGAAACTTCTTCATTGTAAAAGTTTGTTTTTTTTTTTGATTTCTTACTTGAGGTAATTTTTACAGTATGACCGTTTGTTATTAATAGCACAACAGGTTGTTAAATCATTTTTAATTTACATAGCTTTATAAAAGAAAAATTGCGCCCAACTTATGCACTTTCAGGTGATAATGATAAGACAACTTACTCGCCCCTATACTGTTAAACAATTGCAGCAGCTACTTTCAACATTCGGCACAATAGTTGAAGGAGGTTTTTGGATCGATAATATCAAATCCACATGCATTGCAAAAGTGATTTTTTAATAATTTAAATGTAATATAAAAATATAGCATTTTTTACTATGCTTACTCGTAACTATTATTATATAATATAATGGTTTGTTTACAGTACTCAACTGTGGAAGAAGCTATTGTGGCTCGGGGACGTCTTCATAATGTTATATGGCCACCATGCAGTCCAAAAACTTTGAAAATAGACTATTCGGATGATGCGAATGTAAAATTATCCATTTTTTATATTTAAATTTGTGGTAATGTGGATTTTTTGTAAATCTATTGTGAATCTTTATTTCAGCTTGCCAAGCATCTTGTTGCTGATCAATCACAAAATGATGAAATAATAAAACCAAACACAGAAACAGCAAAATCACCTTCTGGAAGCTCAGCTCCGACTCTGCGTGTATCATTATCTGTTGATGAAAAACGGCATGTACTGCCAACCAGTCAGGATGAGTTAGCAAAGGATTTGGATAAAAGAGAAGGACGCGGACATGTACATCGAGGACGAAAGCGCTCGGCTTCACCATTAGGAGTATTTCTTAAATTCATATATTTTAAGAATTTTTCATTCAAATTTCTTATCTGCATTGGGTCATTCTTGTATTCTTGTTTTGTATCCGATAGGTTCATGTCTTATAGAGAAATTTGACAGTTGATATCAAAGTGTTCTTTTCATTATTTTTATAAAATTCTAATTCATAGCATTCGGAGGCAAAACGGACGCGCGAACAGAGATCTCCATGGAAGGATGAACGTCGTCGTACTACTGCTTCACCTGACTTAAAACCGAACGGTTAGTTTTTGCAATTCCCTGCTATTTCGATATTAATGCAAATGAAATGTTAGTAATTCTTATTTAAAGCTTTCCATCATTTGTAGATCCGGAGAAGCGTATTAAAACGGCGGACGAATTATTTTTGAAGACAAAAACTCAGCCGGCTGTGTATTATCTACCACTCACTGAAGAACAGGTTGATTTATTTTAATACGGTTTCAAATAAAAAGTAATTTTTACATGCAGATTTTTTGCCAGGGAGCGTATCTGCACACCGAATTGGTCTTGTTACATATTTTATTATATCGTATCATTCCTTAATACTTGCACAATTGGTTCTGCTCGAGTAGGCTGTCGTTGATGAGAATTATGCAATTGTTTTTCACTATATCGCTAGTTTAGATTATTGAACGCAACAAGCGGAAAGCTATAGAAGCGGAACTGGCGAAGAAAGTTGCCCAAAATGGGACCGCAAAGCGAAAGGAGAAGGATGAGCCAGTGAAAGAAAAAACTAACACAAGTAAACGTGTCGGTGCTAGATCTTCTCCTTCACGTCGACGCTCACACACCCCACCATCCCGCCGACGATCACATACTCCCGGGGGGCAACGTGATCGGCGACGTTCCAGATCCCGATCACCACGCCGCCGTCGTTAGGTCGTCGCGCCCTGTAAGGTGACAAATGATGCAGCCAGTATTTTAAATTTTCTAATCTTTTTTCTTTGCCCTTTGATTCACTTTATAAGACTTCTAACTCCCATTTCGAAGCTTTTTTTGGTTTATAGTTGCCTAAACCGCCCTTTATCTTCATGTTCTGAAAATCTGGTCCCTACTTGCTCAAAATTTCGATAATTTCGCTGCGCATCTAGTCTACCTTCTCTTCCTTTACTACAGTGTTTTCCTTTCCCCATCCTTAACGCCTCTTGTATCTTATGTATCTTTTACTTATATAGCTCCTTATTTAAGGTACAAAATTCCCTCTTCCTTTTATTTTTGTTGAAATTGCTCGTCAGGCCTTCAGAAATCGCTGCAGTTAATATTTGCGGAACAAGCACAGGATTGAACAGCAGAAATGGAGGGATGTCGTGAGCAAACTGTGAGACGCGGTCTCATCGCAGCATCTGAAGTCACTATCGAATGCGCAGGAAAAAATGATTTCAGCCTGGTTCAACAGTGAAATATAGTTGTAAAGTCCCAACGTTCTCAATACAGTGATGCCAAAAGGCAAAGACGTTGCTAAAGCATTGATTTGCTTTAAACAATAATTACTACTGGATTCATTGGGCATAAATATATTATGTATTGGGCGTCGCTCATTCTGCTTCACGTGTTGTTGGTACGGCTCCACATATCATTATTAAACGTATGGTCCTCTTAGTTTATTTCTAATAAAGATATTTTTGTGCTACGACATATTTTTTAAAAAAAAACTATTAAAATTCTACATTTCACAATATCGTGTTTCATAGTATTTCTGCTTCATGATAGTTTACAAATAATGAATTCGGTTATCCTACATTCGTAGCAATGCAATCCCTCCTATCGAGCAAGTATCATTAAAGTTTGATGTATGCGAGTCAGAACGTCTTCAGATTAAAACAAAAGTACCTTTTTTTTATCGTAGCATATATTCCTGCTAGATCATTGTCATCGTATGATCTTATCCTCATGTTAATCATTTTTAGAAATACAAACTCAGTGAAAAATACAGAGTGAAGGAAAAATGCATAATAACATATTGACTAATCATCATACTGAGCCAATAACATATGTCTTGTCATAAGTATATCAAAACTGTAACACTAAAATATTTAGTCTGAGTTCATATCGATGAAGGGAATAGACGATTATCATGTACGTTTTTAACGACTTTCGAAAAGATTCAAGTATTGAATCATTCTTCCATAATTCGTCGGCTGATGTTATTATTCTCAATAATTAAAAATTTGTTGAACCTGTTAATATATTATACCTAATTTTAGCCTATCACATAATACTAGTAACCTGAAGACGATGATGACCATCTTGTTATTTCCGAATATTTGAAAATAGTACCACGCACGCATTTTCTTTGTTTCCATTTCATATAACTTAGGGTTTTCAATACTTAAATCATATATAGTCCTCAATTACTTGTTTCACTAAAAGATTTCAAGTTAGAAGAAAAATTGAAAATCATTTTAGTGGATTTCATTAGACATTACAAAGGATTTTGCTATGTTTATATTGTTTGTCGGGTTCATCCAAAAAATCTCATCACAGGTTTAAAATTTGACGGTTTGTATTAGCTGATCAAAATTTATTGATCCAATTTACTGAAACGTCAAAGATAAATTGAGAAGTTGAAGTCATCGGCTACCGATTGTTAAATGCGAAAAGATTTTCTCCAATTCTAAATTTTCAAGATGCTCTTCTTTCAAACGATTTTCTATAGGAAGAGCAAAATTTTGTTGATATAAGATGTCAAAAAAATAATCGTTGAAAAGTTTAAACTTTAAAAAGTTTTTTTGAAAGAGAATAGCTTTATAAATTAATAAAAGTTAGGACTGTTTATTATATTATCTATTAACGCAAATATGATTTTTCAATTCCTCGACTGCTTCACGCGCATGTTCAGCATCCTGAAGTATGAATTTCGATAAGATAGATTCGGCCGCGGGTTTTGTTAGATTGGGACCGTTGAAATCCAAACAGATGATGTAATCAACGATCGTTTTTTGTGGATCTTCTGGATGAATTCGGAAACGACCACTGCCAAGAAGTAAATTACCTCTGAAGTATGGTAAAGTTTTAAAATTCAATGACAGACAGGGGAACATATCACTAGTGAATCTTTAAAATTATCACTACTGCTGCAGGTTACATTACATTGGTTACTTAATCAAATTTTCTCATATTACCAATAAATCCCTCCAATTACTGTCATCAATCATCTCACCTCGTTTTCGTCTTATATCGTTTCACTTCATCAGTATCATAACTTCGGGCTGCTTCAATGATATCACCATTAATATATCGATAGATGCGTGTAGTCACGAAATCTCGACCCTTCATCAAACCGGAATCCTTCATTGCATACTACAAAAGCAATAGGTCGATAATATATATTTAAGCACAGCGCATCTTTTTTTTCGATGCACCCTCCCATGTTGAAGATAATAATTTCAGGAATGACAATAACAATAATATATTTCAGATTCAAAAAGCTTTTTTTTAATATTCACATGATAGAGTACAGTGCATATATTACTGATGTAAGTGTGTTTCTGATGCACGTTCATCATTTACCTTATGTCGTTCATAAATGTAACAAAAAAGGATGGAGATTTACAGATTACGTGAATAATTTCGACGTGAGGCGTAAGGATAACAATTTTTTCAGCTAATGATGTGTTTTTATTCCTATACGCTGCTTCTTCGAAATTATTCCAGTGCTCGACGAAAAGCTTTTCACGTGGTATATCCAAAGTAGTCTGGAAATTTTTTTATTTAAATTATATCGATCACAATAAAGTTATAAATTTAGTAACAGTTCAATGATGTACCTATAAAATTAAAAAAAAAAAAGTAGAAATAGAAAAAACAAAAAGCGAACCCGAAGTGTAAAAATTTTGCCTATTGCAAATCTTTTTGCATATATTTTATCCACTTTATTTTCATTTTTCAACTTCCAACCTTCCATTGTTTCAAATTCGGGCGTATTTATAACATTTAACGTTTCAATCATTGCATTTGCCGCATCATTTAATGCTTTTTCATACTGCAATTGTAAAAAAAGTTTCTTTTTTATGCACCATGTTAAGTTATAATTTTGTTACAGAAATAAATTTGACATATGTAAATATATTCAATGACCTTTTATTCTATGCATTTTACATTTCCTTAGTTCTATTCATAAGTAAAAGTAAAGGATATACCGAATAGATTTAATTTATATATAATATTAAAATCGAAAATTACTCATACATGTACTATGAAAACCGTATTTACTCATATACTTGTTTTACGAAAACTGTAACTTTCATAGTAATACACTGAATATATGAAAACGAATAATACGGAAAAAAAAATGAATACAGTATTTTGTAAAGATCAAAATGAACAGGCCTTTTTGTGTTCCGGTTTAAGGGTATCAGTAACACCAGCAATTGTAATGGAAATAGTCATTATTATCCGTTCTATCTGTAACAAATAATAATAGTATGATTAATTTGTTGGATCGCCATTGGAAGTATTTACAATTTCTCGAAATCTTTTATTAATGAAAATTAGTGATAGATTTTAGACTTTCTAACATTTAAACACACATCTTCAAAACTATTAAATATAGTTTTTTCAATAGTTTTGAAGATGTGTGTTTAAATGTTTTTTAAAAAATAAATAAAATACCCTTTACTCTGTCTTCCGAATTCGAGGAACCTGTATAAAGTTTTTCTGCAAACCAAAAAAGAAAAATTCAACAAATCGTGAAAGAATGACAAAGTTAGTTAATTGGTCTGTCTCTCAAATCAAATATGATATGATGTGAAGGTTGAACTAAAGAACGGTTCGGTGAAGATGATCACGCGATACATTTATGCTATACAACCAGTGATTTATACTATAATAAGTTAATTATCAGTGTTTAATTATCAGCAGATTGCAAAGTATGATCTCTCAAATATTTCTTGCAATAATTTAATGCAAGATTTCGATTGATTGTGAAATTATCGAGGATTTCAGGATCGGTTATTAGCGAAAACTGTAAATATTTTAGAAAACATATGTATCATTATAAATGATCTTTCATAAAATCAACAGACATTTGATAATATTGGTGTATATAAAGGAAAAAGTGTCATTGTCCTTATTTTGTTTTAAGTACAACAATACAGGAACAACGACATTTCCTTCTATTTTTTTTGTACTTAACTTTTCCAGAAAAGAAAATGTGAATGGTATCGTTGAAGTATAGCGGAGATTAATATCAAAAAAAAAATGCTATCATTGAATTGATAAAAAGAGCAAGCAATGATTTTGATTTATTATTTCGGAGTTTATTTATTGTTTGTAAATTAAAAAATGATAAATTTTATATTATAATTATTATCAAAAAAAAGAATGAATGATTTAGAAGGAAAGGGATAAGAAAATAAGAGGAAATTTTGTAATAATTTAGAAAAAGTGTCCTGATGGAAATTAGGAAGTCGAGAATGAAATGACAAATTGAACATATTTCATCGTTTGCTTTTTTTTTTTCTTATTTAATAAGAAATTTTTGAACTGGAATTTTTCTCTCGTTTAATATATACGCAGTTATGGAGAATTTTTTTCTATTTAACAAGTTTCTTTTCGGTAAAAGAATCAGGTTACTTGTCCCCTGATCGTACCGCTATCACAAAATGCAGATATCAGAGGTAGTGGTGAGGTAGTGCTGATGGTGTATTTTTGTAATGTCAATGCATGTGTATATATATGTCTCTGTGTATGTCTATGTGTGTGTATGTGTATGTGTGTTTGTGTATGTGTGTGTATGTGTGTGTATGTGAACATTTTTTTTTTTAATTTATCGTATGAACATTTTAAATTTAATTATAATTAATGCATCGACGTACTTCAATATTTCCTCACTGAATTTTGCTTATCATACGTTTTCATCATAGCTGTTTGCATTTGTTATAAGACCAGATTGTCGTTCAATCGAATTAATTTAAAAAAAAAAAAAGAAAATTAAAGAAAATAATTGTGCGATAGAATGAAGATGAATAGATTTAGATTTTTGTAATTGAATCACTTCGTGGACAAATTTAATAATTTTATGAGGCATTATGAAAATACTATCATTTGAGAAGTTCTAAAGAATGAAGTTTGACTTTATGACCGAAAGAGTGAACAGTTTGTAAAATTGTTTACCATGCATAGTTGAATGTGGCGGTAAATTGAACAGGTAATAATTTATTTGAATTAAAATATAAATCATTTATAAATACATCGATTTATGTACCGCAAAAATCCTACAGATGCAACCGTAAGTTGAAATGATTTTATCGATCTAGAAATGGATTTCAGACACAATTTATTTCATTGATTCTCGGATTCAACTTTGGACAAACATCTTTTAGTTTCAACCGTTAATTTAGGCTCAGTTAATTTCATAGCAACGAAAATACGAAATTACGCTCTCGATCTTCATCCCATTTTTGTTGCATTTCAAATTTACCACGTAATTCCTCCCATCGTTGACGCCTTCTGCAACAAATCTCCATTTTATTATACTCTTACAAAAAGCAGTCATACATTCTTCCACTAAAACAAAGTAATAGTTTCATGAACTCTCGGGAATGACAATAATCACATATTCTTTTACAGAAAGTGACCATAAACTCTTCTGAAATTCACTGTTTAACATACAGTAACTGTTTGTGAGCTTCGAATTCCGGATCGGTCTCGGAATCGGATTCGCTAACGTCGGACGTATATCGATCAGCTCGGAAAGCAAATGGTGTCAGCGAACGGTGATAACCGGATGATGATGGACCGCAGTCAGACCACGATGACTCATCACTACTGAAATTAATTAGATGAGAAAAAAATGATTCAATCCTCTTCTATTTCAGGATTGAGATTTAATAGGCATCCGGAAATGCTCTCAGCACTACCTTTACCTGCAGGTATCCTGATACTTCTTTGGCAACGATCGATCTATCTTTTTACAGTTGCATTCTGATATTTTCCGCAATTTTGCAGATTTTTTACGGCGTGCTTTTCCGCTTTCCTTTTCTAACTTCCGTTTTAATGATGAGCTTACTTTCTTCAAATGCATAAAATTGCAAAATCCACCACGATTACATTCCCTGCAACATATCCGTCCATGATCACTATATTATCATTAAACTTTTCCAATCCATTTACAATTTACAAGTAAATGATTAAGCGTAACCCGTTTTCATACTGTCGGCAGCATGCATCACGGAAATCGGAAACCGGTGATAGTTCACAATGAATAGGTTTCCCATCGAACCATCTATTGTTCAAGGCTTTCACTGCATTACTTGCATTCGACTCATATAGAAACTGAATTTAATGTTCAAAATGAATTTTGAACTTTTATTACTTTTAAACATTCAAGTCATTCGTATTATTTACAAACAAACAGGTGTAATTTGTAATTCTTACGTTGAATTTAAAATATCTCTTGCTTTTTTACCACATCATGATTAGATTCAGAATTGATTATTACTTTACTTAACGAACAATGCAATAATATTACACGTTTTCAATTATTGGAATCTGTCATATTATTTGACCCACTTTAACGTAAACATTGCCAAGCATATGTTCACCCGCATTATCACATACATTCATTTCCTCAATTTCACCGTATTCTTTATCAATTTCTAAATATACTTCACGGAAAAATTCGTCAAATTCACGTTGTTCTTTTTCTTTTGGAAGATCTAAAAAAGATAATATTTAAAATATCTTCCATTCTCAAACCATAAAGATAACAAATTAAATCCTCACTATCATTTCCTACCTATCAATCCATCTTTGCAGGACAATGTTCAGCAATTTCTTATCCAATCCTCACTTCAGTAATGTCATTACTACTTTGATAAAATATGCAACATACCTTGTCCAATAATACCACCAAAATGATAGAAATTTTTCAATAAAATTGTCTGAAATCATTTGAAATTATTAATTTCGACTTTCTAAAATTGATATTTTGATCTGTTTACTATAGATGAAAAAAATAAGGTGCACAATTTAAATGATACCTACCTTACTAAAAGTTGGTCGTATATGAAGCCTAGAACATTTATCACCGTGTCGGCATGCACCAATTTTCAGATAAAATGAACAATTTGCCCTACAAAAGTTAATAACATTTCAGTAAATTTCCAGTCAAAAAAAAAGTTCTCTAAAATTTTAAAATATTCTAATTTCGAAGCCATTTGCTACAGCGCTAAAAAGATCATTTTAAGGGATCACGGAGGTTCCAAAATGTTTTTTCTTCACTAAAACACTTCATTTGTTTGCCAATTGAATTGGATTTGAGGAGATGATAGTTGTAACAATAAAGTTCGAATTTTCATACTTCAGAATGACTTAGATTAAATTGTAATCAAATACTTAATGCGAAGATAATATCATAATATCAAATGAGAATGAGGAATAAACAAGTTGTTGGCTGCAAGTTATATTATTGAATATTAACTTTCTTCGTTGGAATTCTAAGTAAGTTAGAAATGAATTATTAATATTAAAATTTCATTTTTTTTTAAATACAAAATTCATGGATCGCAAGTTATAACATTCGAGAAAATTCCTTTAACTAGTAATGTTAAAAAGAAAAATGGATGCGTGTTTGATGGAGCAAAAAAAATAAAAACTTTATCAAAAGAGAAACAATTTGTTTAGTAATACAATTTCAACAGCATTTGAATAAAAAGTAAATTTGGAAAAATGAGAAAAGTTTTCAAAGGCAGAATTTTTACTAAAATAAAATAATACATCGAAAATTGTTGATTCAGTCAAAACAACAATCTACAACTAATGAAAATTGTAAAAAAGTTTTTCCTCCTTCTCATTGTTTTTGCCCTCAATAAATATTATGACGTCGCGAAAATGTTTGCTAATGGGAGGAATAATTAGCTTAAATAATTATTCTTCAATCTTAAAATAGTTGAGAGAATATAGAAAGGAATGATGAAATCAATACAAACAATTATTTCATTGAACTATTTCACTTTAAATCATTAAAATTTGAAAAATTTTAAACAGAGAAAATGATAAAGAAATTAATTGGGAGAAAGAAAAGGTGACAGGGAATATCTTTAACAATTAGGAAAAAAAAGTTAAGCGCAAATTGGAACAGACCTGATTTGTTGAGTGCTCGATTCGGCTTCCACCAATTCATCATTGCAACATTCGTCGAGCATGCGATTTTACACCAAATAATCATCAAAAAGCTGTCTCATCGCTTTATCATTGTAGGAAATTATCAAAAATATTAAAAATGATGTTGAACCACAAAATGACAATACAGCAAAACTCTTTAACCTAAAAATCATTACGTATTATCTTTTAATCAGTAGACAAACAAAAAGGATCCACATTTTAAATTATTTCAATTCAAGTATTATGCTAATGAAAGCACAAATTGTTACAGCATTAATAAGGATTAAAGGACTGAATTGATTTTTTTTTAGAAAAAAGTCGATCATAGAATAATATGCGATTTAATTTTTTTGCAAAAAAATACTTTCATGGTTTTAACCATCCACAACCTAATAATCATGCAAAAAATAGCAGTAAAACGGCTCATTGATAAAAATAATGATAAGAGATCAAAAGGAAAATTTCGCATGATTGATTCCATTAAAAGTACATTTTTGGAATGAAATTTTAAAAAAAAATATTTTTAAGAGGTTTTCTTTTTTTTTTAAAAAAAGAATTGTTTTTGAGACGTATTTTCTGAATCAGATGCGAAATTTAATTCTGATGCTGCAATTTTCCAAAATTGACCTTAACTGCTGCTGAAAATAAGAAAGAGATTTTATCACGTATCTGAAGCTCGAGAAAAGTTTTGAAAAATTAATAAGAAACTTTTAGTAGAAATCTAGGCATTCTGTAATCCGCGGTGCACAGCGCTCGTTAATTCGAGTTTGGAAGAAAAATTTAAATGTACGAGATTTGTGCTCGAAATTAACTTTTTAATGCAAAAATATTTAAATAATAAAAGTAAATTTGTATTGCAGGAATTCATAAAAATAGTCTATCTCAAATATTGCAATAAATAGTTTATTGCCAGTTAACTTGTTTTATTCATCAAATTCCCTGAATTACAAGATTAATTATTGTATTGTCGTTTAATTTAGATTGTCTCCTGATTTATGATTTAAAGAAAACTGTTTCATTTATCAATAAAGGATCAGTTGTTCAATACTTGATCAATTCCTTGCTTACCATGAATTTCATATGTGAAATGATCAGGAAATGATTTGTTTGTCTACTTCATTAATCTTTGATTTCTAAAGAAATATAAGCATGCGCTCTAAGTTGTTGAAAGCGTC
Source organism: Acanthocheilonema viteae (assembly GCA_900537255.1). Classification (NCBI taxonomy): domain Eukaryota; kingdom Metazoa; phylum Nematoda; class Chromadorea; order Rhabditida; family Onchocercidae; genus Acanthocheilonema; species Acanthocheilonema viteae. The sequence goes on along the minus strand of UPTC01000125.1, from coordinate 29,378 downwards.
TCGAAGATGTTGCAATGTCATACTACAATAATACCATCTAAATCTGATCGAAACTCTTCTCAACTTTTACTTCAATAAACAATCCCAATTATATCCTCTGAAATCGACAACAAAAGAAAAACAACCCTAATCGACTCTGTTATCGACAATTTTTGACAATTCTATTATAATGTTTAAACAAATAAACTTCTCAGTCAAATAATTAAGCGCTCGCTACTATTCTCCTGCCCTTTACTAAAACTTCTTTTAAAAAAGTAATCCCACATTAACAAAAAGTTCACAACATTTTGGTGCCACAAGTTGGAAACTGAACCCATCAAAGCGAAAATCGAGAAAGCGGAAATCCTTAATTCTTTATTAATGCATTAAAGAAACTAAACTTATCGTCACAAATCCACAATCAAAGGAAGCACTGCGATGTGAATATGTAATCAGAAGGAGAAAATAATGCGCCTTGAACTTATATAAGCTCAGTCGAAGCAGCAAATCAGACAGGTTGGGCTAATCTGATTAAAGAAAAATTAGATAAATGGAACTCCTACTACAATGGATAATAAAACTATGGAGATCAGTCAAAAAGTCAATTGGAAAACTTAGAGTTAAAAGAGATTAGCAGGCATTCAATATATATCTCAGGTATAATCGAATCATAGAACTTCTCATATTACAAAAACATGAACTATGCTCGAGCTATTTGGGATGACTCGTAAATTTTGATTATCAAAGAGAAAAACAGAAATCAAATGAGTCATGGCATATAAAAGGGCCTAATCTTCCAGAAATCCGAATCAAACGCTTAGTATATATATATAAAAGGGCCTAATCTTCCAGAAATCCGAATCAAACGCTCAAATTGGATTGGACTGACTATCTTGGTCCTCTTTTAATCATAAGCGATGCAAAAATGCTACTTCACTTTAGGCAAAATCAATAACTACCAGCCTTGGATGAGAGTAGACTTTAGGCCAGACTATTCATACTCCTTCTCTAAATCGATTTTGCGATCTCCAAGCTCTCTCTGTCAATGAAAGAGCTTGTTAAATAGCCTCTTCATTATGCTAAGCATTAAAAATTGGAGAATAAATCATTCATTTCTAACTAACAACCCGTAAACAAGTGAAGTCATGAAAGAACTGCTTTTGAAACCACATTAGCTGAATTTCTTCTCTGCTTTTGTATGTCTTTTGCAAGGAATAACTTATGCAAAAAACCTCCGATCTCTGCATATCGTATGCTGTGCTACTTCTACATATAATTGATGCAGATTTATTAATAACTTGTTCATTATACTACAATTTATAAGGAATAAATAAACAAAAAAGAAAACGAAATGGATAAAAAAACAAAAAAGAAAACAAAATACAAAAATAACAAATAGTAAAAACATGTGTTCTATTTTAGTGAAAAACAGCCTTTAGAAAATGTAAAATAAATAAAATTAGAATAGTAAAAACAAAACTTTTAAAATGTAAAATGAAATCACAAATTTTCACTTGTACAAAAATGTAATATAAAACAAATTTTCACTTTAACTATATGAACTCGAAAAATCTTATTTCAGCCTTCAGCAGTTTATTGTCCTAGAAGCACTTTCCTGATAATAGTCAGTAAATTAGAAATGAATTATAAGTAACAACGAATATTTATATGGAAAAAATCACACGGATTCAATATCACCTTTGCTAGATGCTTTGCTAAGATCGAGATTTGGATAAAGTACAGCAGGTTTGTTGCCAGCTTTTACACGACCAACGAAATCTTTCCATTTCGTCAAATATTCCTTCTGGTATCGTTCAAGATAGTAGTCGTAAAGATTTAGCTTTTCTAAAAAGAAAAAGAAATTCAGGACTTGAAATTGTATTTCGTAAAACGAATGACATTTGATGAAAATGAACCATCACCACTATCAGTATCTTTCGCCTATCATTATGTCCATAAATAATCAAAAGTACCATTCGGTCCCCAAGTGTAGATAGCTTTTCGCGGTTTCTTTATTACCGGAGACATACTACGACTTTTTGGTTGCATCGTATCCACTGGCGATTGACTTCTTTTATTTGAAACTGATAAAGAACTGGACTGCAACCTACAAAAGGGAAAAATTATAGAGACCGTAACACCTATAAATCTCAGATAGCCTACAAGACTATTTTTCTTCCAATGAACTCCACTCCTGCTTGTCCAGTACATCATAAATTGATATCAAATGTATCCTCATTGCATTTCATATCAAAAAATTTATGAAAAAGCATTACTGAGTGATACGGACAGAAACATCTTGCACTGAAAGATGAGTTGCACGATCAAGGCCCGAGATCTGCAACCGAGAAAAAATAATACAAAAAAAGAGCACAAAATTAGGGAACGTAAAGCCACACTTGCAATCTCAATATATTTCTTCAAATGATATTTTAATCAAAATGGCTAAAAAAGTCCAATAAGTGAATGATAATAAACAAAAAATAGAAATATACTTGTAGAAACATATTGAACACTTCGAGGTGTCTGGCCGAATGGTTTACATAATTATGCAAATGATTTAGCAGCTCTTCACAAGTGTAACGAAATTGTTCATCCCTGTAAACATTTTTAAATTAAGAAGAAATAACAGTTGTTAAGAAAGACTCCGAAAAAAAAAAATAGGAAAATGATCATTCTGTTAGCATTCTTTACATTTTTCCGAGAAAAACCGAGTGCGTTTTATTAATACTAATTCTTTTTTCTCTTCTGGAATACTGGTTTTCAGACACTAAAATTGATCGCCTCACCTACTGAGCGGATTTTTAAATTTTATACAATCTACACTTTTCGAAGTAAGTGGCTCTTTCGAATCCTTGTAAGTCATTAACGCATAAATACATTCTCGACATTTATTAACGTCATTTGTTGAAAGCTCATTACGTCGAATTAATGTAAGCAGCGGATCAAATTTCTGAAAATTGAACTACTAATGTGGATAAAAAGCACTTAATTTTTATCTGATGACGTTAAAAAATCAGTAAAAGATTAATTTTTTGGAAATGAACCAGATGTAATGTATGACAGTACTTTTGGTATATTATATATAAAAGCTTCATTTAGCTTGCAGGGCCAGTAACGAGTTAGTCTCAACAATTGCTTTCGTGCTTGTTCATTATATGCCGATTCATCATCAGTTGTCGAAAATGGAGCAACTGCAAAACACAAACTTAATGAGCTTTTTGATCCTAACTTTATAGAGTTCCGTACACAATACGTCATGAAATTACTGGTTAAAGCAAATATTTTTTTTCGATGCCAAAATTTTGAGAATAAAATCAGCGTAAAAAAAGAAAAAAACTGAATGAGAACATAAAGACAATAGTTACCTGCTCCTTGTGAAACAACAAGACGTGTTTCTTTCATAAAAGTAGCAAAATCAGCAACACGAAGCGGTGCACTCGGTTTTGGTAACACTGCGCTTGCTAAGAGCTTCTTATCATCAAATATTGCTGCAAAAAACACAGCTGAGAAACAGGAATCTTTTGTAATGAAAGTTGCGAAAACTATGGCTCACGATGATTTCCGATATGCACTGTATGCAAATAAATCCTTCCTGCATGACACATCAACAAATGTGAAATAAGCTTCTGATTAACATTCGGCGTAACATCTCGTGGCAAATGTACGTTTTGTTTTAACACCTAAATCAATTTAAAAACCATTTAATCAAAAAGACAACTGTCAAATACTTTTGTTATGGTAAATCATATCTGCTTATTATTCAGTTAATAAAATTTCTCGTATAATCAGTAAAAAAATTTTCATGTCTTGAAATAAAAATAAACAAAGTTTTAACAATAAAATGTTACTTCGAGCATAACATTCCTGCCGCTAAGAAGAAATGAAGTAAGGCAGACAGATGGTCGACCATTGACACTTGCCGGTGATATCGGAAGTGCAGAGATGATTCGAGGGAACTGAAAAGAAAGCATTCATTTCTATTTTCGGTCTTTCTATGTTTTATTAACTATGCATGATCTCCATGCTTTATTAACTATGCAAATGAAAATAAAAACCTGATTCCAACGATTTTTCGCAGATGGAGTTGTCCAAGCCAATCTCACTGTTTCATAGTCTCCAGGATTAACAGTAATTAATAATTTGGAATCTGGCCCGATCAAGCCATACTGTTGCAACAAATGATGACTTCGACGTGGATGGAATACCTCTACATCATAATTCACCGACTGTCCCTGTTGTGCTTCCTCCTGAAAATCGTGTCAATACCGTTAAAATCTTAAAGTTTTGAATTTTATAAGGATTTATTTATCAAAGTTAACCTTCATTGGTATACCAGTAACTGTTGTAGAGGCTAAATCAAAATGCTTTAGAATAACACCATGCAAAACGGGACGTAACGATAGTCCAGCTTCAGCGCAGACAACACTACATGAAACATATTCATTCATCTGCAAGCTTTAAATTAATATTTTTTCAAACAAACACACAAACCAATTATGTGAATAAAATCCAGAAAATGAATTGCATTTGGCAGAATGAACGGTTTGGTTTTAAGACAAGAAAACTCAAACAAGTTCCAAAATAATTGAAAAAATTAAGTACAGCAACCTTCGTGAGCGGTTTAGCAGTCGGAAGATAGATTTTATCTTTATTCCCATCTGTCACGGGATAAATAATGATGAAATAAACTTGCACGTGAGTAATTGGAGCAAAACTAAAACATATAAAGTATTTATATAAAACATATATTAGAATTTTTTCTGTCTTCTCATTTACATACATTAGGAAAATTCAACTGTTCATTTACTGAGAAATTATAATAAAAAAATCGGTTTTCAGCACTAACTTTTTGTCGCCATCCAAAGCTTTTACAATTTTATTGCGACTGATAATATCTTCCGTGATATGTTTCGTCAGCATAGCAATATCTTCATCACTGAAATATGTTTACTAGTGAAAACCAATTACTCCTTACTCCTTGACCAAAATATCACTATTTTTGAACCAAGTGAATAGATTGATAACACTGATTTCTTTATAAATAATAATTTTTTAAATTTAAATATCAAGAAATTTTTTAACTAGAATATATACCTCTTAAGGGAAGTGAAAACAATGATCGAGCCCATATTTGGAAATGCTTTCTTGATACCACTTTCTATTGTTAATGCACGCATTTCCTGTCTTGCAAGCTTCATCTTCAATGATAAACTTTTCATGCGGTCCTGAAAAGAAAACAAATAAGTTAGTTACCGCATCTGAAATATAAGCAATACATGTAATTGCAATGATTTGATCATTATCAAGAAATCTACACTTTTTAAAAGAATATATGCTTAATCCTACCGCAAATCTCATGCTTCTCAAGTCCGTCTTCTTCTTATCATCAACCAAACCAAGTAAATTTTCTTTGCTCCCCAGCTGCCTTTCATCATCACATTGCCTCATACTGCTTTCGACACGTTTGCTACATTTTCCAAAACACTTGAAACCGGAATTCAAATCGCACTGCTTTTTCTGTAACTCTGTCAACTCACTGATTGCTTCAACAGCGATCGAAATGCCGTTAATTATTGAACAGGATGATAAATCTGCTTTAGCATCCGGGACACCACAGGATGCAAATGATTTCAATAACTGAAAAAAGAGAAATCAATTTATAAAATTTAACGACTGCAAAACACGAATTTCAATAAAAGATTTAAAGGTGCTCAAGCATTAACAACATGAAATGATACCTGCAATGTAAAGAACTTTTCATTCTTGATATTAAAAATTTTTTTATATCTCGAAATTTAATATTTCGTATTTATTGATAGATATCTTACGATGAAATATGAACCTGATCTTGTGAGATAAGTTGTGTACCCCAGTTTGGCGTCAGAAATCTTCCAACAAAATCAGAGATCACGAAACGCATTAGTCGCACACCATCTGGATAAATTTCATCAACAATTCGATGGAATTCAAAGGCTGATTCAACGGCACAAGTCCAAAGCGTCTTTTCCACCTGATTTACTACATGCATCTGTCCCGTTGTTGAGTCTTTCAGAGGAAGATCGATTTTCTGCAAATTAATTGTAATTTCATATGAAAGAATATCAACAATTGCGCTATTCTTAATTATTTTATTCTTACTAAACCATCCCGCATGATATCTATCCACCCTTATTTGTCGTTACAGCTACTACAGGGACAATTTCCGAGGTCAAAAATTTACATATACCTCATATAGAAATGTGTGAGGAAAATTTTCTCTTCTGAACATATCAGTAAAGAATTAAAAATTGCCGGAAAGAATTGAAATTGCAAACTGAGATGGACAAATACAATAATTTTATTTGTATTTAATTAATTTAAAAAAACTAAATTAAATGAGAGAAAATAGAACTAACAAAGTTCGAAGAAGTGGCAAAATCGGGTGAATGATCTAGGACAATAACAGTTTTATGATCCGGACCTACTATTACGTCATTGACCGGTATATTATCACACATATTCCATAATGCTGATAACGGATCCGTGTGAATCCAACGAGTAGAACTAGCGGTTAGTGAAGTGGTCATCATTAACAGAGTTATACAATTTCTAAAAAATTGCGCTTGCATAATTCATGTGGAAATATGTCAATTCATAATTATCAATTACCAAAATTGTCCCAAATTAAAATTAAATGTAAGAGATATTGCTGATTATTTGCTTTCCAGTTTCGAGAATTAAAAATCCATTAATTTCTTTAGAGTTTTCACCATTAATATTGAAGAATAATGACCCAATGTCCTATAATCTAACAACGTCCTGTACATCCGAAAATGACCATCACAGCGCCAAAAATTACTTTACTCTCCTTATCATCCATCGCGAACTGATTCCCTGCCTGATCGCATATTGGCTGATCTTTATCGCGGGCGGGTTAATTCAGATTTATGAGGGAAAATGTGCGGGGAAGTAAGGATAGTGCGGGGGAAAGGGCGGGGGGTAGAAAGGGTGTGGTGATATTGAATATTCAACTGATTTCTTTCTCACGAATCATATCACTCTTCTGGTGATTTTTTTCACTTCCATCTGATATTTCACACTAATCGCATCATTTTCATTCTCTTCTCGTGTTCTTTTTATCTCGTTCTGTCCTAGTATTTTTCATGAATCTCTCCTTTTTATACAGTATATTATCGTTGTTGATTCGTTGACTATTTTACAGTAACAAATGAAAAATAAATCGATGTATTTGGAAGCGACTCGAAATCGTCTTTCTACGATGAAATATTCTCAGTTAAGAAAAGCCGCAAAACGTTATTCAATTAATGCTAATCAGAAGGTTGTCAATATATAATAATTCTGAGATTTATTTATGCATATTTGTTTGTTTGTTTTCTTCTTTTTTTTACATGAAGAACATGCTGGATTAATACATGCTGTTTTGTACAACATTCTGAATTATACACTGATCTTGAATCATATTATCTAGTAACCTTTGTTGAACTCGAACTATATGAAAACTAACTAGCGCAGGCGAATTCATTTCTAATCATTAAAATTAGCTCAATCGATTTCATTCGTGTTTAGTTAAATTTTAGCTAATTCAAACTGATTAATTTTTTCTGAAAATTGGTTTCCAGTAATAGCTCCAACAATAAAAACAATACTATGTTGTATTTCATGTGGCATTAAAACTAATTATTTTTTGCGGATAGATTTGAATGTCTATTGATAGAAATCATCAGCTAATATCAATTCAGTTATATAAAATTTTTCAGAAAGAAGTGTTAATAACGGAACTGTCGAAAATTTTGAGAGATCTTGAGTGCAATAAAGAAAATATTACTCCGAAGGAAGTTGCGGAATCTGAGGTATTGATATGATTGGTCATTAGCTTCTTTACACTTTTATTTTTATTTCGTCATATTGTTTAACTATGTGATTCTCTATCCTTTCTTAATAATGTTTTTTTGATCCCATTCCATTTTCTAAGACATATTTGTGATTGTTTCGAATAGTTTTTGATCATAAAATGACAAGATACTTAGAAGAATAATCGGCGAGCTCATATAATTTCTTCATTTGCATTGTTCTATTTTATTTTTTCAGATGGTCTTATCGTGTTCGCCTAAAAATTCCTTGAATGATACACTTAATCAGACTTTTACTATTGAACGAAATAGTGATAGCGATTTGGAACCATGCGTCGAAAAGTTAATTGCAACAAGTTAGAAAAGTTTCCAAATATTTCCTTTTTTTAATAATAATCTTATATGATCCTCTTTTACTTCAAAATTGTGTTATAAAAAAAGAGAAAAGGAATCTATGGTCCAAACTGATAATATTCTTTCACTTCTTTTCAGATGAGAATCCACTTAATAAAAAAAGCATCTTTGAATATAACGAGAAAGCTAATTTCATGCCAGCAAAGTCTTCCAGTTTCGTTCGAAAGATGGAACAAGACGTAAGCGCTTCTTGCAAGGGCAAATCTGCTACACGTGGTGCACGTAAGCTATTATTTAGTTATTAGTTTTTGTACTGCGTCCATTCACTGCTATCTCATTAAGTACTACCATGCATACAGGATTTTAAGCTCTTATAGATCTTTTCGAAATATTTTATGGATTTGTTTACTTATTAGTACGTCCACCCTACTCTGGAAATTTCTCCATAGCATAGAAAGCAGTTTGATATCGATTTTGGTATGGTTGTTTCTAAAAATCGTGGAAAGAAAACTTTCAGAAATTTAAAGTTTTAAAATGAAGGTAATAAAAATTGTACAAGTATTTTAATGAAGATTTAGTTGTTGCGCGATTTGCCGCGATCCATCAAAAATTGGCTGAGAAACAGCTAACTTTGCAAGAGGCAGATGCAAATGTGAAGCGGAAGTTTGCAGAACATGAACGAGAGGTTCCTGATATTTTCAAAGTAAGTTTATATTTCTGGAGTTTGCAATTGTGCAAGCTCGGTGAGATTTAGCAGAAAAATTGAAGGAATCTGCGTCTCACATATCGACTGCCAAGAACTGATCCGGTTTTTAGTTAGAATTATTTTACGGTTAACTGAAAGAATTGTCCAAAATATTTGTGTTGTATTTTAGCATTCACATTATTCGGTTTAAATTGCTTGTGAGGATATGAGAAAATGGATGTGGTCAGGAGTTTAGTGGCTGCAGAATTTATGTTCTGCAAACTTGGAAGTCAGTGATGACTTGCTGTAAATGATTACGGGGCAGTCTTAACTAAACAGAATAGTTTGGCGGCAAAAATTTTGAGCTTACGGGAGTAATATGCAGTTTTTAATCGTATTATAGTAAAGAAATTGGATGGTCTTAATAACTGTGAATTAGAGAAATTCTTTTCATAAAATTCTTACTTATTCGCCGCAAAATTTCATGCATTTTTAGAGATTAGCTACACCGAAAGCTTTGAAAACAAAGCCTCGAATGGAAGTCTCACTGGAGAATACTGGGTATGTCTTTGCTGTATATTTAGGCGGTGGATGAAATTTTCTCTTCATCTAAATTTCCTTGTAATTTTCTGTTTCACTTTTTGATAAAATGTCTTTCCGATGTCTTAAAATGTACTCCATCAACAGATTTTTTAAGTGCTAGATTTTAGGGAAACAGATTCAGGGACTTAGCTAAAGAAGCTTTGTAAATCTCTTTTGTTGTAATTTCTGTTGCTTAATGTATCTTTGTTCAGACATAAGTTCAAGAATATTGATGAAGATTTATCGAAGATGGATTTTTCATTTTCAAAATTATATGGCACAAAAAATGCTTTCACAGCGGAGCAGAACTACGCTGATGTTGATTCACAGTCTCAAGTACCGCTATCTCGTAGACAAAGGATACAAAACGTGTGCTATTCGTTTTTTAAATTTTGAATAACTTTCATGCCTTCTTAAAGATAGCCAGGATTTTACAATGGTTTTATAGGTTGATGTGAAAGGACTGACGAAAAAACTCAATACTGAGCAAGTTCGACGATCCCCAAGGCTTATTAAATTAAGCAAATATACTAATTCTGTAATCGTGCCACAACTAAGTACACGTCTGCAAAGACTGGCTACTCCAAAAGGAAAAAATCCTGAAGGTAAGTTGTTTTGTAGTTTTTCCAATTTAACACTCTCATTATTTGGTTGAATTGTCGGTCGTCCTCCTGATACCATTCAATCCGTTCCACAGTTGACCACTATTAGAAATAGTAATGGCTGAATTGGTATGTTAATGATTTTATTTATTCATTCAGTGTCGTTAACGGAAAGTGAAAAGAAAGCGCTTCGTAGATATGGGCGTCGGTATACACCCTATCGTCGTATGATACCTTATGTAGACACTACAAAAATGACTGATAACCAATTTCAAGAAGCAAAAATGCTCGGCAAAATACAGACGTTCACAGCTGTTTCCGCTTCAAGGTTTGTTTATTTTTGCCCCTGTTATGCTCAAGTTTTTCCAAAATAAAACTTTTAGATTTTCTTGTGACTCGTAATCAATACTGTTGATTAATAAAGGATTATATAAATGCACCAGTTTGTTCCAGAAGTGAAAGACGACAGCAACTTCGTCTGAAACGTGACCAGGCTCGTCAACGGATATTGACAACAAAACGTGGCTGTTGAAAAAAGTGTTATTGAAGTACCGATTCTAGCACTGCAACGTTGTTGAGATAATTAAGGCATACCTGAACTTTTCTATTATCATTCCAATTTTGACTGGTTTATGCTTTTTCGTTACTTTCTCAAAGGTTTTGTTTATATTTGCTTTCTACTGAACTAATACTTATGTGAATCATTACTTTGTAGTGAATTTCTTTAATTATTTTATTTTTATTTTTTATAGATCATATACGTCTACATTTTGTTCATGTACAAGTTTTATGCACTTTTATTTATTCACGTGAGCTATTCCAGCCCTGAACTTTTATAAATATTTTATGCGCTGTGATCAGCCAAGTATTTTTTAGCTAAGGATAATAGTATTAATCTATCATTCCAGTTAGTAACCTATCACTGTCATATTCAATTAAACTATGTCAAATAAATTTGAAGCGATTTCGGCCAGAGATTACGAACATTTTGTTATTATATCAATGGTTTTTTCTGTTTTCTTAAAATTTTTTCATACTGTTCTCAACCACTTGGTACGGTTATCAGTGGTTCAAGATTGAAAGCATGTATGTAAAAATTATATGATGTTATAGGTAGTTGTAAATTTCTCTAGTTTGTATCAGTTTTTTTAGCCATGCAAGTTTCAAGGAAAGGAATTTCATTGATTCGATTCCACGAAATGTCCACAGGTTATGTGTAAGTCACATTACTGAATATACAGAAAACATGTTTAAAAAATTTGGGAATTACACCTCTCAATATTTTCATTTTAATGGCTGTTCGTGAAATACTTGTGTGTTTTTTTCATTTACCCAAAATATGGTATGGAAGTATCTAAGCAATAGTAAGCTGCTAAATTCTCGTATATTTATCTCCTTTCCCGAACCTGGTACATTCCGAATAGTTTTGTTTCAATAGATCCGTTATTCGTCGAGAAAGTTTCAGTGCTCAAAAATTAAAAGGTGAAGATTATCAGTATGTTCACAAAAGTGATATTCCAACATATCATTTCCAGAGAAGTCTTCGAAGACTGCCGATTCCGAAGTTGGCAGATTCGTGTCGCAGGTACTTTTATTTGAAAGACAATTTATGTGATAGTCATTTTATTGCCTAATGAGTTAAATACTTGTAAACAACGTAACAGCATTATGAAGATTTCTTTATTTTGTAGGCTCATAGGAGCTGCAGAAGCCGTACTTCAAAAAGGAGAATTAGAGTTGTTGAAAGAACTCGTGGAAGATTTTATGGCAAACGAAGGTCCAAGTAAGTATATATTTCATAACACTTCATTTTTTATAATTATTTTGCACGTTGTATGTAGTGCAATGCTACTGCTTTCAGAACTGCAAAAAGAGCTCGTATTACATGATAAACGGAATCTTCATACAAGCTTCATATCAGAACTGTGGTTTGATATGTACCTGAGCGATCGTCTTCCTTGCCCTATCAATTATAATCCATTCATGGTTTATGCTCCTGATCCAGACCCAACTTATAATGATCAGGTATGAGTCGGTTATCAATAAATTTTTCAGTTTCAGTAATAATGCAAGAATTATTGGTTATTGAGTCGGTTGGTTCATTGAGTTCGCTATATTTCTCTAGCTGTATGCCAATTGCGAGTTTTTTTATGGATTATATTAGATATTCGTGATATGTATAAAAATAAGAATGTTGGAAATTGTAAGTCTTATTTGGTTGAGATGTCTAGTTATTATCTAAATATTTTGTTATCGATTTTAGGTTACTCGCGCAACAAATCTAATCATTTCATACGGTCGTATTAAACGTGCATTAGATGCAGAGTGTTTAGCCCCAGAAATATACTGCATGAATCCTAAAGTTGCGAGTTCAACGCCGTTTAAGTGGATTTGCAAGTTTGTCCATCTTTAAGATTTCTTTTCTCTAGTTCGTAACTGATTATCCTGTGATGAATGAAAGCAACTTTATTTCATAGGATTTGCATTTTTATGAAAAACTATTTATATCAAAATAAGTGAGAAAGCTACTGCAAGGAAAGATGAAATATATTTTTGTGAACTATAAGTATATTGTGAACCCTCTAGGAACTTGTCGGAAAATTTACGGTGGTACGGTGCAGCGGCTTTTGGTGCATTTCCATTGGATATGAGCCAGTACAAATCACTTTTTGGCGGTTCACGTATTCCACAAAAAGGAAAAGACTGGCTTTTGCATTGTGCTGATTCTAAACATTTCATTGTTTTGCACGGGGGAAGAATTTATGCTGTTGATTTGTTTGACAGACATGGTATGTTATTGACTAAAGTAATTCAGAAATTTGATAAGTCGAAATGTCATAAAATGGCATAAATGCATTTAACTTATTTGGTATTCGCAAATTATCTTTCGCTTATTTTATTATGACAAGATTTTTGATATCCACAGGTTCAATTGTACCTGCAGAGCAAGTTCAGGCTTGTCTATCCATCATATTATCCGAACAGAGCCACCTAAAATCGGAAGATTGTGTGGGGTCTTTGACTGCACTCGAGCGCGATCAGTGGGCAAAAGTCAAGTTTTCTTGTACAGCTATTCTTTATGATTTTTCCTAGTTTTTATTTTCTCAAAATTACTTTATCTATTTATTGCTTTACGATGAGTCTCCACGCTGACTTATCTGAAGCAATCCTGGATAACCAGTGAAGACTGGGCTTCTATTCACTCAGACAATTAGTCTATAAAAAACTGTGTTTGCGATGGAAACATGGAAAGATTTGTCATAATTCGAATATTTTAGGCTCGTTCTGAGCTGTCTTCAGTTGGCAGTAATTCGGCAAGTTTGGCACTAATCGATAATAGTTTGTTTGTCCTTTGCCTGGATTCACTGAACAGTGATGATTTAAATCAATTGGCCGAGAACTTACTAAGTGGGGGCGACGCTAGAAACAGGCATGAATTTTTAAAAATTTCACATGGGTTTTTAATGCAGAGCGGATCGACTAATTTTCGACATGACAATAAATTTAATGCTTGTGTTACAATTAATCAATCGAAATTTGAGTGAAGCAAACCAAATGGGTATTTTTTCAAACATTTATTATAAGAGAATATTTAAGTTGTTTTGCTGCTTTTCTGATTGAATAAATGACTTTTAAGATGGTTCGATAAATGCTTCCAATTGATAGTCGACGCTCAAGGTATGGCTGCGATAAATTTCGAACATAGCTGGGGTGATGGTGTTGCTATACTTCGTCTAATGGAAGAATCATTCCGTGATACGAAACAAAATCATTTCGTTCATCCCAATCAGACTTTCAGTGTCGAGACATATTTAGGAAATAATTTACGACCAGTTGGTTGGTATTTTTGATATGTTTAACTATCCAGAATTCTAAAGGCTTCTAAAAAGCAATTCTTATCAAAAAGAGCCCAGCAGTGACTTGAAGCTATTTTTCTATGGACGTATTAAGCTTGAACAATTAAAGGTTTTGTACCATAATGACATTAAGCAGTTATAATAATATAATCCTTATGTATGATAAGTGATATCACTCTATAAAGATTACTCGAATTAACTTAAGAAGTAATTTCGATTTCTGTTCTTTCTCAAAATTTTTAGCAAGTACTACGAAATATTTTGCAGAATTCATGTTGACTGACTCAATACGTCAAAGGATTCAAGAAGCTCAGGCGAAACACATTGCGATAGGGTCCAAACTGTGTTTTAGCACTGCAGAATATTTTGAAATGAATCGGCAAATTATCAAACAGTCAAAGCTATCACCGGACTCTATCATGCAATTAGCAATTCAACTAACTTTTTATAAACTGTTTAAGGAATTCGTTCCATCTTACGAATCCTGCAGCACTGCGGCTTTTCTAAAAGTAAACTTAAGCTCATTCATAAGCTTTTGAAGTTCTCGTATAGCTCTTTCCACATAAATGAATAATGACTATAATAAATTAAGAAAATTGTCACTTCATTTCAAATTTGAGCATATTTTAAGTGGCCTAGGATGCTTTTCTTTACTACAGACACAACATTTATGGGCGGTAGTTACATTCCTAATAAGCTGAACAATTACACACCTTTGTGATGAATTTCAGGGACGAACAGAATGCGTGCGTTCAGCAACATGTGCTACAACTAATGCAGTCTTGGCAATTGAAAATAACATAAGCAATATTGGTGAATATCTGAAGAAATGTTCCACAGTGCATTCACAATTAGTGAAAGAAGCTGCAACAGGTAATTGATATAGTTGCTACAGACATTCAAAATTATTATATTACTATCACTTATGTTGAAATATACTAATATTAAAGGTCAAGGTTTTGATCGTCACTTAATGGGTTTGCGTTGTACTGCTGAGCGGCTTGGTTGGTCACAGCCAAAGTTGTTCAATAGTGCAGTGTATAAATATATGAATCGCTTCATCCTGTCAACATCTACTCTTTCAACAGAAACTATAACATTTGGTGGATTTGGCCCAGTTGTTCCTGATGGTTTTGGTATTGGTTACAATGTATTAAATAACAAAATGGGAGCTCTTATTTCATCCTATAAGGTCATTGCTAAAGACATTTTTATTCAAAAAAAAAAGTTTTACGTATTACGGACACAAACACAAAGGAAACGATGATATTTTTAAAATGCATTTTGTAGACGGCAGAAAGTTTTATGAAAAATGTAAATAGATTTAAATAATGACATTCTAATTAGTAGGTCGATTAAAAGAAACCGTTTGAGGGCAAAATAAGGTTTATTTTGGGACAGATTTAGAATCGGTTTACTGGTTAAATGAAAGATTAAATCTTTGTTGAAGAGTAGCAAGTGTTATTTTGAATTTTTAGTTTCAAACGCTGTTTTGAACAGTGTAATCAAATTGCAGCGGAATTATCCGATACTGAAGGGCTTTTCATTTTTGCCTTTTTTTCAGAATCAGCGCAGTGCGGATGCATTCGCAAGCTCACTTCTGGAAAGTCTTGATGTTTTGAAAAATATAATCGTTAAGTAACAATATGTGATAAATTACAATTTTATTGTCTTTCATCCTTTTAAGCTGTGATAGCCTGAATTGAACAGTAACTCATTGTGCTTCTGTTTCTATTCTAGGTCAATAAATATGCATAAAGAACATTTTGTTATTTTGAAATTTTGGTATTATATTCCTAAACATGTTCTTTATTATTATTCTGTAAAAACTATTAAGGCAAGGCTTCAATATCATCCGTTAAATTTGTTTGTGCTGGCTCCATTCTTCCCGTATCAAAAAAAATTCACGATTTTAATATATTTATTTAAACTTTCTGGAGAAATGAACAGAGATTATAAACTCTTTTTGGTCGCTTTCAAAATTAGGAAGATGAAGAAATAATTACTGAGGTCTTAATTTCAGGAAACATATATTTAGAGTATTATGTTAAGGCAGAGACGGTTATTGTTGGAGACGTTGCGGAAGTTCGCGTCTAATTACAGCAATCGTGAAGTATTGACTGATTATCATTACACTCCTTTCGGCAAGTTTAATTTTTTTGTTACCCAAAAAGTTTCAACTGTATTTTTATAATCCAAATAATTTGTTTAAGTAGTTTATCCTATGCAAAATAATTTAGTTTGAGATATCACATTCCAATATATTTTATAGACTGTCAGGCAACGAGTAAGAGATGAGGTAAAGAAGTGAGCAGTGGGAAGATATGATTCAAGTTTTTGTTTCAGATGATGATGATGATCAAGGTCCAAGAACAAGTATATCACGTCTGAACGATGAAATGCAGAAATGTCAGCAGATTGGTATTGGAAGTATCAGTAAGTACGGTTTTCGTCTGTATGATGGTCAGTTCCTTTATGGTCCAGTTGCAATTTTTCCGAAAGCTGTGCTGTCATGGCGTATTCTTACACCAGATGATATCACTCCCGAGTCGGTGCAGTTCTTTACGATGCTTGAGCCAAAATTGGATGTACTGATAGTTGGACCAGGAGAACGTCAATATGTCGACCCCGTTCGAAGACGAATTGCTCCTTTTTTATCTAAACATAAAATTGGACTCGAAATCATGCATTCGGCAAGTTATTCTTTACAGATCTTTTCTAACACTTTTATATTCTGATCAACCGCAGTTTTTTCTGTTGATTTGACAAAAGATTTTTGGTCTTGAACTTGTATATCCAAATTTTTCTGTATAGCTTCATTCTGATATCTTACATTTTTTTGAAGGAATCGCCAACTGGCATGACGTGATTTTAATCCTTCGAAATCTTGACTTTTAGGAAGAAGCGGCAATGTTATTCAATATGTTAAATGTTGAATACCGCTGTGTGGCTGCAGCACTTTATCCGCCGGATGATATGCTGATAACGACAAATGACCAAGTACGCCTAATGAACATGTACGGCAAACCATTAGATGATGGTATGGATCTAATTAGTGATACCGATGATAAGCTGAAATTAGCAAAGAAAGCGATACGGAAGTATTTGCCGAAAAATGAAGCAAAGCAAATGGATAATTTGCGAACTTCGAGATTTTTGATACCCGGAGAAAGCGATGATAAGAACAGTGAAAAAGCCAAAAATAAATAATGTTCATTAATAAGGATTCATGAAAAAATAAATAGAAACACACAGCTCGTTTGCTAGTAGTCTGGCGACTATATGAGAGGCGTGCTACATGATATTCCTGAGAGTTGATTAATCACATCCATCGCGTGTGTATTTTTTGCAATTTAGATAAGATAAAATATACGGCGGATCGTTTTGCTACGATCTTTTCGTTGTACCCAGTACAACGTAGTCATAGTTTTACGTGGAACTTTTTCACGTAACGCTTAACATACTTAAGGAAATACTGATTATGCTTGAGAAAATGTTTATTTTCGTGTATAATTGTTCTGTATACGGATTATGATGTGGTAAGACCATTGCATACTTCAATTCTAACTGCTTAGACAACCGTTTTATAAAATAACAAAACAAACAGTGAAATGGTTGATTACTTTTGATGTGGTTATTTAAAGAGCAATATTCGTTACCAAATTCGTTCTTGTATAGCAGTTAGTGGCACAGTGGAGACGTTTTGGTATCTTGGTAAAGCGGGTGAACGAATAAAGCCGTTAGTGTGGTTTCTGATTTTGGTGCAGTGGGGGAGAAAAGGTTTAGTTATAATATCTCAGTGAAACGGACAACGGGTAAAGTAAAATGTGTTCATGTACGATAAATATTGTAAATAGCTGCATGAATAAAGCGTATTTAAAAGTTTTTGGCTAAATTCATTTGATGTTTTCAAGATGGTTTTCAATACTTTTTGTTTTTCTTTGCATTAAATATGAAATGTGTGGCGTTTATAGTGTGATAATATTGAAGGTCTGCTAATTAATTGAGGAGGTTTAATCGTAATTCTTATCCCTACTGCTGGAACGTAAGCAAAAAAAAAAGGATTGTGGAAAAATCGAAGATAAAGCCCAGTATTTATAGTAATATTTTATTAATGACTTGATGACTTGAATTTTTTTTTTAATTAGAAAGGGGCAAATTCCAAATGTCAATTATCGTTTATTCCAGTAAATCACTTTTTTCTTGAAATTTTGTTATGAAATTACTGAAAATTTGAGAGAAGGAGAGTTGGAATAAATCTCATTCATAAAATCTCGAGTAGCATTTTTATCTCGCTTCTATTGATAGTTTTGGGTCAGCGATTGTTTGATCCTCGTTAGAAAACATTCAGTTAAATTACGCAAAAATATAAAAAAATTTGATCCTGATTTTAGCGACGGATGAGGTTGGCTCTGTGGGAAGCACGGCACGCGGCCGCGCTAAAGAATTATGATGCTGCAGCTCGATCCTATATGGCTTTATTCAATGACCTTGAACTCGAAGATCGACGAAAATATCTGGATGAATTTGTTTCTGTATTGGAAGAGATGAGTTCGGAGGATGGTGGCGGTGATTATTCTAAACAAATTATGTTACTACTTCAAAGTCGAGTGCTGTTCCCGCATGAAGCTATTATTTTGAATGCATCAGCGAAGTTCTTCTTTGCTGTTGGTGAGCAGCTTCATTATTTATTATTTATTTATTCGTTCGATACAATCAGGATGCTTTCTAACCTATCATATGTATACAGCTAGCTATCTCTGTAATGCTATAGAATATGATTGAATGAAATGTGTGAATTGAGTTGTGCAACATTTAAATTAATGTTTGCAAATCTGATTTTAATAAATTACGAAATTTCCGCTCTCGTCTCTTACGTTGATTTAGGCTCTTGATGATTTGTTGGTCTATCTGGAATCTGTCATAAAATTTGGATTGATGTTTAGTCTGAGATTATGTGTCCTTCTTGTATTCAAAAAATTTTCAAGATCGCTGGGTATATATTGATTTTTAGTTATATAAATATATGTGTAACTAACTTCAATAATATTCGATTTAGGGCGCCTATTAGAAGCTTTTGATTTTGCTCAGGAAGCGGTCACTGGAAGCGAAGGTCTACCGCATGTTTATGCGCTTGTAAATTTGGAAAATATTAAATCGAATATGTAAGTCATCTAAAGATGTTTTTTCTTTTTATTAATATTTATTATAATTTCTCTGTTTCAAAACTAATCACAGTCGTGCCTGCACTGAAGTGATTTCAAGTCAGACCAATTCGTTATGATAAGCTATCTGAGGAGGTCCATAAATAATCTCTAATCAATTCACCTATTTGATTTTCTCTTGTGCTTAATCATTAGCTGTCTAATATATTGTGGATTGAAAGATGTGATGTACCGATTAGCATCGCGATTTCTCTCACAAGATTTATATGTGGTCTCATCTATTGTGTGCTAACGCGGTAGTTTATCCAATAACTCGTTGTATTGCATGATTAGCATTGATGATTTTGCTATAGTAATTTTCATAGTCTATAAATTTGTCACTGCAGTTTAAGTTTAAATGAAGAATTGACTTGTTTGATTGATTGTTTGGTAATTTTAGAGATCATAATTTAGCAAAAGTTCTTATTCCATTGCATTTTAATTTTAATCATTAATTTTTTCAGTATGGACCAATGGCACTGGGCAATGTTGAATGATGCTGGGCGTAATGCTGCTTATGCGACTGCTATAGAACTTATAGCTAATTTGAGACCAGAAAGCCGTGTTCTTGATATTGGTACTGGCACTGGTTTGCTTACATCAATTGCACGCAGGTTCATTTTATTTCGAAGTGAAATAATTTCGTATCAAAAATTAGTCCCACTAGTCATGTTGTTTACGAGATTAAAAAAAGAATCATTAACCTATGCTTAGTCCAATCATCGATTTAACTTAGAGCGCGTTGGCTATCGGAATTAAATTTTTATAGCTCAGATTTATATACAAGCTGTATGCTAAAAATGGATTTAAAACAAAATTCTTGAAAACAGCGTTTTTACGTTTCTCTATAGCTTTTTGGACTGGTGATTACAAAAGCACAACATTTTTTGATGATTGATGTTAAAGGCATTTCAAGAACGATGTGTATTGTTGTGAAGTTGATCTGAATATGTGTGACATTGCTGAAAAAGTACTGAATGAGGCGGTGATCCGTAAGCATTCTTCGGATGTTACGGTCGAGGATATTGGCTCTGAAAAGGTAAAGGAATTGGATAAATTTAAAGATATTTCAAAAATTCATCATGGATTTATTAGTTTAATTTTGCATAAAGAGGAATATTTTTTTTTTTTGCAGGTAGATGTAGTAATTACCGAAACAATGGATTGTGGCTTATTGGGAGAGGGTATTGTATGTTCGTTATATGACGCACAAACACGAATTTTATCGTCGTCACCAATTGTTGTCCCAAAATGTGTAAGATTTTTATTTAATGAGTCTCTTTTCTAACTGTTGCCTTTCATCTTTTAGGTTGAATGGGATAGGAATATGAATCTTTCAGGCAACAGTATATGCATGCATCATCGAGAGTCCAGCAATAATGGATGAGCATATCGCAGTTTTCTGTGGACGTCGTTTTGCTTCCGATAGCGTCACATTTTCGTACGGTATGTTTTTCTTTCCTGTTTTTGTTAAATTATTTCGTGGATAATTTCATGTTGTATATTTTTCACTTCATGCATAATATAAATGTATATGTCTTTCCATTTCAGATTGCTTTTTCCTGCTCATTAAGAATGCTGATAATTACTTGGCAACTTTGTTTCAGATAATTTTTCAATTCGTTGTAGGCCCTCAGAGAAGGTCAGAGCTGATGGAACTGGAACCATATTGGTGTTCTTCAGCAGCTGAAATTCGTGGAGGATACAAAGTCCTGAGTAAAATTGTTGAAATATTTGCGGTGAATTTTAACAATTGTGCGGAGCTGGAAAAAATTATTAATAATGGTACCACAGATCTACGAATAGCCCCCATAATACGTGATGGTACTGCACACTGCATCATGGTTTGGTTCAGGTTCGTTAGCTCCTTCCAGTACATCGGGTGTGTAGTACAAATATTGTTTAATTTGAACTTCCTTCAATTAAAATTATTATTACAACCCCTTTAAATAACTGTGGGAAAAAGAGAGGAAGAGGTGCGAAGAAAAGATTTCTGGCTATGAAAATAAGGATATCAATTACTTGAATAAGTTTTAAATTATATTAACTTGTAGATTTCTAACTGATTTAACTACACTTTACTTCAGAGTTATTCGTTATCATTAACCTACATTATGGATAGTGAAATTTTCACTATTGAATAAGATATTAAATTTTTTTAAGTTGCGTATTATTTCCGGGTGCACCAATTCTTGATACAAGTCCAGAAACAGACGGTTGTTGGCAGCAAGCATTATATCCGTTACCAAAACCAATAACTTTGTGTCGAGGTGCCATCTGTACATTGAAGGTTAAATCTTTCAAAGATCGACTGCTTTGTGCTCTTCGAGACGTTGTTATTCCTGACGATCCTGAAGTTGCTGGAAACGCAAGACAGTCATGCAGTAGTAACACTGATAACAGCACATCATTCAAAGAGAATGATATGGAACAAGAATCAAACGTTGACAAAGATGAAGGCTCTGCACTGCCATCAAAACGTACCAAGCATGATAGCGAGACAACTGCCAATATGATGATTAATTATAAGAATTATGCATCGACAGATACTATTATTGTTCTACCCAACAATGATTTTTTACTGATGAACGATAAACAGTTGATACATTTTTTCAAGCGTAGTTTGGCTGATATCCAACGACGAGAAGCAATGTTAAACAAGAATCAGGATATCTACATCCTTGATATAACTAATTTGGGTGCTGTATCGATAGCTATGGTGAATGCGTTTCCAAAAATGCAGTTTAGTTGTTATAACAATGATGCCCATAAACTGGTCCATCTTTTCTCCCCTCATGTCCACAATTTTGGCGCATTTCCGGATAATCAAGGTCAGTTGCTTTTTGTAGGAGAACAGCAATGAACTGAATGAAACTTCTCAATAACTCGTGTTTGCTTTTTGTATATTTAGATCACTATTCAAAATAAGAGCTGAGTAATTGCACTTTTAAAAATTACGACAATTATGCTAAATTTTGCTAATTTTCTATTTGCAGATATTGAGTTCCGAATAATAGAGGAAAGATTAAGGATCGTTGTGCCAGTTTTGTTCATTTTAGGAGCTCTTAATCACTATTTCTAGGTTTATTTCAGATTCTCTCCTAATAGATGGGAGCATGACTGAGAATGGTTGTCCACTGATATCATCTAAACCACCTCGTACTTATTTTGAGGTAACTTTTTTTGAAAGAAAATTGTCCTGCTTTACGATTCACGGATCACTTTTCTTCACAGCATTTCTTTTAGGACGCTGAATGTACGGATGCACTAATATGTTGGCCAGTTAGTTCACATGGATTTCTTTTGGAAACAGTGCTAAATCGTGTGTTCAGTTTCCGCCTCTCTAATCAGCAAGCGCAAATTATTCCGTCAAAGGTTTCGGTTATGGGTCAAATTGTGAGCTGCCCTGATATTGTAAAACGATCTAAACCATGTCCTTCAGCATATCAAGGAGTTGACCTCTCAGCAATCAATGATCTCGCTATTTCATTTTATTATGACATTGAGGTGCTTATTGTCATAACAACCTTCAAGTTGCTCATTTCTTTTTTCGAATTTTGTCACTTTTTCCTTAATCCATTCTTGGAAGTTTATCAGAAAGATAGCCTTATTTTTGAAATATTACTTCGCTGAAACCCCTTTCTTACCAATTCAAGTATAGTCTAGTTTATTTCAGCTTTCCCTTTTAAAGCACGAAGTATTTTCTAATCCATTTGAACTTATGGCCATCCGATTTGATAAGGTTCAAGTTCTTTTATTTGTTCAAACATGTTTTTATCTATACGAGATTGCATATAGTAGTAATATTTTCAGACAGTTTTATTATTTATAAAATTCACTAGTTAGAAAATTAGACATCATCAAACAATTTCTTAAACTGGCCTCTCGACAGTAAATATTGTTTATAATCTCTATCTCCCTAGTCCATGCATGTGTTATTTTAGCTTTAACATGTGGACGAGCTAAATTTTTGAATGTAGGATGAAGCTATAAATAATCATAATTTGTCTATTTTTATTCTAATATCTTTCTAATATTTCCTTGCAGCCAATGCCAGTAAACCGATCGGAAATGCCAGAATTTATTTGCCTTACTGAAGTAGCGTCGGAAGCTATTATTATTGAAGATGGTACAGCCGAAGGTTTACTATTTTGGTTTGATGTTGAAAATGGCAAACACTTGTACAGTACTTATTCTTCCAGTACGCTTACTCGCTGTGCCTTATATTTATTTGATGAAAGCCGTAAGGTATCAAGAAATGATCGTATATCGATCAAATCTTCTAATTATCATGGTAATTTAGCCTTTGAAGTTGTGTGATGTGGTAAGGTATTCATGATAACATACAGCAAATTGTATTTCTAAAATTTTTTCTGCCCTGATAATGAAGATCACTCTACAAAAGTTTGCCTAGCTCTTATAAATCAAAATTGTATTTCTAAAATTTTTTCTGCCCTGATAATGAAGATCACTCTACAAAAATTTGCCTAGCTCTCACAAGTCATGTAGGTGATTATGAGATTCGAGTTTAGATATTATTGCAGTCATTTATTGTTTTGCTGTAGGAATTCTAAATATAATTTTCACATGTTACGAGTAGTTCAAAAAATTTTAATTGATCATTCCTGTTTACAGAAAATGAGCGCTTGCAATAACTAACTAATTGAGTCAGAATAAAACACAAGAGGTAAAATATGAAAATATAGTTAAGTTAACTTTAACACAATATCAAGCAAATTTTCATAAATGCATGATTCATATGGCAATGTTGGCAATCATGCGTCTTTAGAAATAAACCTTGATTTTAAGAGTTTTAAAAAGAATTAATTGGAAGATTAGGTTAAATTTGTTGACTAATTGTAAGAAAGATTAATTGTAAGAAAATGGTGGATGCAATCAATCAGTAGAGCAACGAAATAATCGATCTTTAATATGATATTATAAAATATTGAAGTTTTTCCTACTTCACAGCGAAAGATCTCGCGGTAGTGTTCTGCACTCCAATAATAAGTATTGCGTCTTTTTATGTACTTTTTTCTCTTAATTAAAAGTGCCGCGGGTATTATTGAAGTGCTTACTGTAATACATCATTCTTTTCTGTTGAAATAAAATAAAGAGAAAAAAATCAGATGGTTTGACATTTTTGACTTTGAAGACAATCTTCAACAACGAAGACTTTGATCTGTTGAAAACAAATTATTGTTTTTATTTTGAACTAATTGTTTGTGCATAATAATTGTAAAACAGATTTACATGAAAACATTTTTTCTAGCAAGAAATAAAAATATCAATCTTTTAATGTTGCACTTAAAATGAATTAGATTGAAAAAGGAAAAATTCTTGCAATTCTGGAAAAAAATTTGTTAACAATTTTGTTACTGACCGAAAAAATCGGATAAATTATTGAGAATAAGAAAAGTTTGACAAACGGATAACTGCTTTTGTGTAACGGGTATGCTTGCATGTCTATTATTTCTCCAGCTTTATTATCTGTATTAATCACTTTGAAATAATTGAAATAGGCTCGATTAGATGTTTTGATGCATTGAAATTATTCGTTTGCTATACCTTTGCTACTCTTTATAATTTTCCTTTTTATGGGTTTAGGCTTAGAAATAAGATAAGATCCTTTTTCGGATTCTCCTGGTGTTGCAATTTGTCAGGAAATAGAACTTCGGTCATTTTCCTTTCATCTATTTAGTATCTTCAGATTACTCAGGTAACATGCCAACTGTCTTATCTGATAAAGGTTATTCTTATTTATTTATGGTATAACTTAATACAAATTGCTCAGTTTGTGAGGATGAATAAAATTTCAGTTATTTTATTCATATTTTTGCTTATATTAGCCAACAAAATTTATTCTTATCCAATCTTCGTTAGACGATCGATAATCCCCAACACATAGTTCCGCGACTAATACACGTCGAGTTTTCGAAACAACTCTCATGCCATGCTTTACTGCCAAATACATTGTTACTGTAACATCATCGGATAAGTCAATCGCTTAGATTAGATATTTATCAAGGTTAAAGTATGTTTCAAATTTTAAAATTTCAATTTATTCAATTCAAACTTTTCAATGTTTAATCTTGTCCGATAATAATAGAAATGATTTGTGATGATTGATCGCTGTTTGTTTGACGTCTTAGAAATCGTTTGAAATTCATTAACACATTTAATTGCCACAAATTGAATGATCCAAAAGCTGTTGTTAAAACGATTATTGCTGTACATTGCACAAAATATGATGTTGTTTTCTTTGTATTCAGTGCTGCAAATGAGTTGCAAACTATGAAATAGAAATTGCAAGTTGTAAGCTTACAAGTTTATCATCCTAATATTTCTTCTGTGAATCACTTTTTATAATTTTGAAAGAACTCATATCATAACTGACTTTTTATCTTCACAAACTATTATCAATTATTGCACTTGAAATTCAAAAGAGAATGAGTTGAGAAGTTGAAAGTTTTCGTTTTTTTTTTTTAAATTGTTAGACTGAATCTTTAAATCATATGCTCACTCAATTTTATTTTTATAAATGAGTGCACTCATTTTGTTTCCAAAAAAAAGAAATTAAATGTGATCCCACTATAATTTTTTCCCTATTGAAGTTTGGATCAGTTTCTTGCAACAATAAGGACAAGGAGAAATGACAAAGAGAAATAGCTCTGTTAGGCTAATAAAGGAGATCCATAACATCGGAATTTTTTTTTGTTTTTAAACCATAAAATAAAATATGGGATTTACAAGTCAGCATCCAATACCTGATTTACTGACCGACTGTCTTTAATTTTCAGATTTTAAATGATGGTTGTTAACACAATAATTCAATCAATGATCTGATTCTGCTAGATTAGCTAAACTGAATTACTAAATTTTTTCCTACTCTAATTCATTTCTCGAAACTGTTGATATCTGTAGAATATTGTAAATTAGATTAGAGATATTGAAAAAAAAAATTGGAAACATTATCAACCAGCAAACTATTAGTAATTTTAGGCTATGTTATTTAATAACTTCATTACAACAGCAATAAATGGGGACATATTTAAATCAGTAATTATTGAAAAAATTTAGATTTTTCAGGAATTACTAAATGTATTCTATTTAGAAGTGGAAAGTTATAATTTAAAAACTTACTGTCGAACATCCAATTTAGAACCATAATAATATAATTTGGCTTGAAAATAAAGAAATACATGAAGAAAAGATCGAAATATAGCGTAAGGATTACATGAAACCACTGCAAAATACTATAATCAACAGAAAGAATACATTTTTAATTATTTTATATGCCAAACTGTATTTATTCGATATAATTGGAGTGGTCTTTATTCATTAAAAAAAATTTGAAACCATTTTACTTTTTAAGAAATGATTCAAAATTTCAATCTGTATCCTAATTACCATTAGTTCTAATTATCATTGGAACTGGTCCAATCATTTGATGCTCCTTTCGATGATAACGCAAATGCAACATGCTCCCTTAACTGATAGCGTAACTGTACATCTAATACAATCTGTGCGTCAAATTAATCCCCAAAAAACATACTTAAATCATTTCTTAATTAAATGTATAGTTATTCCTTAATTGATTGGATTATTATTGATTGAATTTCTAGCATAAAATCAATAATTTGAATTGATACTGAATAATAGAATAATTTTGACTGTTTTATTTAATTATATTTTGAATGCTTCATATGAAATCTAATTATATATTTTTTATTATAGTAATAAATACGGTAGTTCCATTTTTGGGGCAAACGGAACTGATATAACTGAGGTCGTGTAGTGATGATTACAGGACCGGTTGACGCAACTTGAAAATGATCTTTTAGATGCCACTACCACTGTTATTACAGCTATTATCACTCGTCGCTGATTCTTATCATATTTGTGACTGATCACGAGTATATTATAATTTACAATATAGTAGAAATTTATATAGTAAAAGCTAGCCCGAAGGGATCCTAACGCAGTGTGCATTGCCGGAATAATCATCTTATTTGCTGATTATGAATAAAATATAACAGGAAATGAAGAACTCATTAAACTCTCCGAAATCTACTACTATTACTTCTTTCAGCTATCATCCACTTTCATCAGTGATCGTTCTTACATGTTTTATGGATAAAATTTCTCATCAAAAATCCATTCCAGAATTGTTGAGAGAATATAAATAAGAAATTAAAAAATTTCTCACAATCAAAATTTATTTCAAATCATTTGGAATGTCAATCAAATAGCATATTTAATTTCAAAGTATTTCGGAATTGAAAGTACACTTTTCTCAAGAATAAAAAAAGACAAAGAATTAGACAAAATTCTCTCTGAAGACTATTTATTTGTTTTTTTTTTAGAAATTTTTTTTTTGATTAATATATTTTTCCATGACTGTTTGTTTTTTAGAAAATTTTTTGATTAATATATTATCATTGTTTTCATAGTACGGATTAAATAAATTGTACGATAAAAGGTGAATTTTTTCCTTCATGCCAAACAAACAAGCGATGTTAAGTAAGTTAGTAAAAAAAAATAAGAGAAATAACTAAATGTGTAAACAAAAGGTTATAATAAAGAATTATCCAAATTACTTCATCTTTATAATTTTGATTTACAGTTATTTTGCTAATTTTTATCAAATTTATTATTTTTCTTCCATGTTATCATATTTCTAATTATTATTTTCATCAAGTTAAATCAAACAGCAAAGCAATTCACCGAAATACCAATAATTGGCCAAAGATAAAAATGATTTCGTCGTAATATGCCATAAAGAGTTGTTGAGATCACTGTTACCGGGATTAATGTAGTTAACATGGCTGGCCGAAAATACATGATAATAAATACGGAAACGGCTGACGTCGATAACAATCCGATTATTACGATCAATTTGATACTGTTCTGTAAGTGATATTTTCCGACATTTTAGATGAAAAATTATTTTAAATGTACAGCTAAATTATGTGAAAATACGCGAGTTACGTGAACCTTTACCGCTAATAACAATATATTTAATCAAATCAAATATTTCATGCCTAACATTTGAAAGATTATTGGAAATTGACAGTTTTTTTTACCAGAAGTGATAGAGAAAGAATGAAAAGTAAGCAATCATAAACACTATACCTTTGTCATGGTTATCATGAATATTCGTTCCTGAGATCTATCCAGTCAATGACAATTTACAATTTGTCTTATAAAAAATGGAATTACTTCATTAGTTTATTAAAAACTTTTAAAAGTATGAAAAAAAAAGAACTTACAAGCAAAGTGAAACAACCGACCATAGTATTTAAACTAATCATGCTATCATTACTGACTGAATCATTGGTTGATTTCTCGAACAGTATTTTCTTTTTCATCCTCAATTTAAAATTGATGAACTGAAAATGATTCAATGTCTCTCGCATTATATCGCATCAAATGAATCGTAGAATGCAACAATAATATTAATTATAATTAATATTTTGTGAGATATCATTTCCGTAAAGCTTATTTTAGAAAAAATTCCTCGATTAAATCTTTGACTTTTTTTCATTATAAAGCCAATTTTTGAAAAGAGTTAATCAATTATCGTTTATAAGAATTTTTTAAATCAAAATTATGATCAGTAAATGCTTTTTCTGAAAGTGATACTGCCAGAAGATACTAAAAGTGATAATCAGTTTCATTGATTTCTATCTGTACTAATATCAGAGTATTATATTTTATTTTTCCGGTTTCTTCCAGCATTGCGGTTATTTATATCACGAGAACATGAAACAATGGATTTTAAGTTACCGGAACTGGAAACTTTCCAGAGGAAAAACGGAAAAATTGAAAAAATAAAACTTATCTTCAAAAACTTCATGCGCCTCACAATCATTACATATTATGAACATTTTCCCCCTGGCATTCATATATTAAAATAATTCATAACTATAAGATTTTAAATTGTCTTTAATGGATTTGTTATCATTGTGATGAAGGCATGGAACCGTAGTTGGAGTGACAATTATATCTTTTGAGTTATTTTTTTCAATATCAGTATATGATATCTGGTAATATATCTCCAAAAATTGATTGCATGATCGTAATAAAATACGTATTTCAAGTCCTCCTATCATTTCAGCTTTCAGATCTATTCTATTCAGATGTACTAAAAGTGATAGTGCAATGCAATATCGACTGATTGATTTGTTTACTTTAAAAATGAACAGTAATTGAAAGAAAAAAGAAAGAGATTAGAGTAATGATAGAGTATTTTCAATTTT
>UPTC01000124.1:8817-65046 GCA_900537255.1 Acanthocheilonema viteae | reverse complement strand
ATTATGGAGAAATATTGATAAGAGAAGATGGAACAGGTTTACGGGAGTTTCGAGTTTGTGCTAATTGATGGCTTCTTTGTTTCATATAAGTTAGTATCGTTTCACGTAAATTTTGGCATAAACTTTAAAGTGAAACGAAGAGTATGTCATTGTGAAGTATTATGAAAGAAGTGGAATGGGAATGGTATTAGAGAGTGTGTTCTTTTTTATATTATTCGTAATGAGGTGGAGTACTGGCATAATTGGGTTGTATATTCTTCTGGATAGATGCCACATTTATGTGCGTAGTATCCTCCTATATTTTTAAATTGTAAATTAATAAAAACAATGGTTCTAATGGCTAGAGAGTACATAATATTTACGGGTAAATAAAATGGATAATCTCATCAATATCCGGCTTGTGTACCATTTAAAAAGTTTTGTAGATGTCGGAAAAAAGTATTGGAAATTAGAAAGTGCCACAAAGTTAACAATCGCCGCACTGTGTGCAGCATGCAACATGCAGAGATTTTCACAGTTCCTGAAAAATTTTCTAACGTTACAAGCAGTAAAATTTCCAGCTAGCAAGGGAGCGAGCATGAAAACATCATATATCCATCCGTTGCCATGGGTACACAGCGCATGTGAGGAGGATCAGCTATAAATTTTTTAATTCATATTTCAATAAGACTTTTCGATCATATGAATTCTTTCATATACTTTACATTCCGCATATCGTTTGGTTTCATTCTATCCTCATTATTTTGCTTGAACATTAGTCAATCGTTCAAGATTTCATTTGGGCATAAAACAGAAATTTTTGAGTTCATAGTTCAGTTATTTCTGTGTTCTCGTATTATTGAATCTTCTTCTGTTAAATTATATATTATCAGGTATAAAGTATGCAAATGTCTCAATACTAGCAAGATAAACATATAAAGCGAGATGGAGTGGGATGAAGAAGCTCCAGTACAGAAAATTATCAAAATAGTGGTATGTGGTGATGGTGCTAGTGGTAAAACGTCACTTTGTGTACGATTTGCCCAGGATAATTTCGGACGACAATATCAGCAGGTTTTGAACTTTTCCATCCTTCTTAAATCACTAGTTCTTTGGTTATGTGATATAAAAAGTATTTCGGGTCATGAATGTTCTCGGGTTGCTTAATTTTTATTTCGTGAATTTCGGATAGTTTTTTTTTCGCTGGTTGTGATGTGAATCCTGTAACAAAATGTTTGCAGACTATCGGCCTGGATTTCTTTACCAGAAGGTTAACTTTGCCGGGCAATGTTTCTGTCCTTTTGCAGGCGAGTAAATTTAATCATTTTCTTGTTAAATATAAAAAAAATTTAAGCTCTGCCGACAGAAATAGATTTAGACAGTCATTGGACCATTTTAATGTCGACGGAGTGTTATAATCATTCAATATAAAATCTTTGTCCCAAAAATTCAGTTTTTATTTGGATAGTGCATAACTAATAATTTGTAGATTTGGGATATTGGAGGACAAAGTATTGCAAGTCCAATGCTTGAAAAATACATCAACGGTGCACACGGCGCTGTTGTTGTTTACGATGTTACTAACAGCTCTAGTTTTGAAAATTTGGAAGACTGGATTAATATCATCAAGCAAGTTACCAAAGCTCAGGAAAAAGTAAGTATGCAAAACAAAAGTTTGCTTCTCGAAATTTACATAATGTTTTGATGTCGATTCCATTCTTTTTTTTAGAAGCTGAGAACAACAGATATGGTGCTCATATTAAATTAGCACGATGTTGCAAACTGATGTAACATCATTCCTACACAGATTATAAAACAAAAATTATATAAAATGAAACAGATTTTACCCATTTCCACTTGCAATCTTTTACGAAACGATTAACAACTTAAAGATACGTAAAGGCAATAATCAAATTCCATCGTATGGTAATGTAATTTTCTGCTAAATGTTATTAAACAACGTTTTCAGTTTGTGGCTCAAGTTTTTAGCATATTTCAGCCAATTGTACTGATGCTTGTTGGTAACAAAACAGATCTGGAACATCGTCGAGTCGTTCGTATTGAAAGGCATACCAAATTCGCATTGCAATATGGAATGTCCAGTTATTACGTATCAGCGAAAACTGGTGACAGTGTCATGCTTATGTTCAGGTAAATTTCAATACCTTATTCTATCTGAGTAAAAGTTAATCGTAATCCGTCTAATAAATGAATTCTGCAGCCCAGGTTATAGGTTCGTTTGTGTTGGTTACTCAAGTGCGATTTTCTTTATTTTTTTAAATTACATATGTATATCAAACCATTTCCTTGTGAAGCACTCCATACGTACGTTTCTTCAACCAAAAAAAATCTGCATAATATTTAATTCTCAAAAAAGTGTAAATTTATAGGAAAACAGCTGCTGAAATCCTTGGAATCCCGTTGGAACAAAATGACATAGAAGGAGATATCATTGTTGTGAAAGCTTCTGTTACAACACCAACGGAAGCAGAATCAAAAGCATCACAGCGACAGCTGCGCGCTGATCAGTCTCATAGTACTACTGTTTGCTCAGTGATGTGACTTCTGTACTATTCCTACCTTTACTCACAAGCATTTTCTGCTACATATTTTTGCATAAAATTCCCTCGTTTTTTGCCAGCATATCAGGACTTCCCTGCAGTACTGTCAGGAAATGCGGTTCTTAAACACCTAAATACCAATCAGCATTGTATATCTTTTGAATCTTGACAGGGTCTTTTTCTGCTATTGGAGGTACATTTCACTATGAAAGATTGAGTGTATAATATCATCTTGGTATTTCAAACTCCCAAAAACAAGGGGAAGAGATATTGGTCAGCCTCATTCTTTTTTAACATCGATTAAATAAATAGATGTAACGGTGATGATTGATTCCAAAAGGTCAATTCACAGTTTAAGTGGAATATGCAAAAAAATTCCCCAGAGGACACCATCCAGCGTTAAAGCCTTCATACTAATTTTATCACCAACCAATATAACCCAACGGACAGATCAATTTCATCAGGCACACGTACTGAACCGCGGAGACCCAAATCGGCGTAGTTGGTTTGCGAAGTGACTGTTTCGGAAATAAGGTGCGTAGATATCCCAATTGGTGTCATGAGTGTACTGGATAGCTATGATGAGGCGTGATAGAACATACGTAGACGACGTATTTTCTGATTTTCTGACAAGGTAAGACTAACAACTGATAAGGTGTTCTCACATATCACGATGAATACTTGATGGTTCAATGGTTAAAATTCCATAAAGTGGTATGTGATTAGTTCATATTTGCATAAATTTAATGTGAATATTGATAGCGAGTATATAAATAAGGAAGAATGAAATGTAAATGGTATTGTTATAATATTAACGTTTGTTGTTCGATGAAAAGTTTCCTTTGCTGAAGTTAGTCTTCACTGTTTAGAATCAAGTTTGATTCGTTAATGTTAACAACATCCTTTAGTAGCACTTGTAGATTCACTAATCGTTCTTTCCTTTTTTTCGTTCCTGAATTTTCTGTATTTTTTTTTGGTTATAATATTTTTAGTAATTTCGCAATATTTTTATTTCCACATGTTTTTTCTGGAATTGTCTTTGTTAAGTTTATGAAGCTGAAAATTTCGAGGATGTAAATCTAGAAGACATCTGTTATTCAAGTATGATAATGATGGGTCAATTTCGGACTGATAATGAAAATGTTCGGAAACTTTAAAGTAGATGCTAGAGTAGGCAGAGAGTAAGTGAAGAATACTTGTTATGGTCGGTTAAACTTAAAGCCCAGTTGGATACATGACAGCAGTAATCTTATTATAGGAATGAGTAAAAGTTAAAATATCTTACTACGTTTTCAAATATCACTTCCATTAAAATTATATTAGTTAGTGGAATGCAGTTCGTTTTACTGTCATAATAGCGACGTAGAATATGCTTCAAGGGGGATAAATCCAGCAGTGATTAAAGAGAGGATGGTCGAATGGAAAGATACCGGTAAGGTGGATCATAAATTCTAGACCTGAAGTTTTGCTCTAGAATAAAGGATATCGTTAAGGCTATTTAAAATATAAAAGACTGCGTTTGTTACTTGGGAAAATCATTATTGTAATGGTACTTAGTCACTGTGAGAAGAATGCTGAAGGGAAATTGAAATGATTTCATCCTGTATTGGTTATCTAATATGGTAATATTGTCGATGAATCTAAATCTAACATTATTCCGTTTTGTACTTTGTTGCATTTTGTTTCAAATTGTTTCATGCGTGAAATTTAAAAGATATTCCGTTCTTTGTTTTTTAAAATAAAGTGGCTCCTAGAAATGCATATCTTTAATTTTTAATTTTTATTTTTTAATTTGCATATCAAGTATGCAAATCAATGTATAAGAAGTTCTCATTTGTGGCAAAAAAATAAAAATAGTTAAGCAATAGTTTTAGCTTTAAATATATAATTTTTGTTTTCCTAGAAAATAGCTTTGTATAACAGGTTTCTTATTTCTCCAGTATTTCAAAAATCTCCAGGTTCAGTTCTAGAATCATTACACCATTCTCTGCGATCAGCAGAACAGAGCGACATCAGAGGATGGTGTAGTGGTTTGGTGTACCGATGAAATAAAAAAGGGGAAATAAATGGATTACTTTACAGTATCAGATAAAGATTAAATATTCTACAACCTCTGGTGAAATTTAATTCGAGCACGGAGAAGCTAATTCTTTGTTGTTCATCCATAATTTTGAATCTACTTACTCTTTACTTTTCTTTATTTGCTTTGTACTGCTAATAAGAGTCATTTTCCGGAATTAAACTTTTCTCAACCTTATTTCTAAAATTCTTATAGCTCTATCGGTTTGTCAGTTTGCGTGATTGTTGTATATCCATTCTTCCATTCCTTCATTACGTGTTTTAATTCTCTGTATATATGTTGATGACTTTTTAGATTCTATTGCTTTTTGAGATCCTCATACAGTACAATGTTTTTTCTCTTTGACTTACTCATAACTTGTCTTATGATGAATTTCATGTCATAAAATCATGCTTTTCAGTAATAGATAGCTAATGGATTTATTCAGTGATTTTATTTCAAAAGCTGAACTGATGAGCACCATAGTATCATTATGAGCTTTATTAGCTTTTTATTAGTGAATAAGACCAGATAGATGTTTCAACGCATTCTTAGTGATAGTATAATTCTACAAAAAATTTTTATGCTTGTCACAGATTACAGGATTTTCTTCCTTAATTTGAGAACGATTGATGAATTTTGATAAACTGAATCATGGATGACGAAGTAACTGTACAATCTGTTCGAAAAAACTTTTCGACTGATGAGCTTTTGAGACTTTTAGCCTATTTGGAAGGCGAAGTCCAGGCTCGTGATATCGTAATAGCTACGTTAAAGGTGAAATTTCTTTCGTTCTTTAGCTTCTATAATTACTGATGTTTCTTAACTATCTGTAACTGGAATACACTTAACCTTCGCGCTGGGCAGATCTTTTTGCTAAATTAAAATATCATTAGTTTTAAAAATTTCAGTCAGAAAAAGCGAAGCAATTGTTACATGAGGCCAAATATGGACAACTCGCGGGCAGTGATCCAGTCAAAGCCTTGCAACGTGATTCCAGTTTGACGGATGAAGGAAATGAAATTGACGAATCTGAAATTGGACATATGTACGAAACTCAACTGACGCAACTGGAACGGTTAATTACTGTGCAGCGGCAGTGTCACAATCGTTCGAAACAAGTATGTTTTGAATTCGAAGCCATCTAATAAATGCACTGATACGCACCTGTTTATTTCATATGATTTTCTTTACTAAGAAGTGGCCCAGAAAAATTTGAGAATAAGCCAAAAATTAAAAGCAAATTACACCCACTCAGCACAAGTTTCCTGACAAGTGTGGTAGGAGTGTGGCTACTCTTTGTGAACATGATAGCGCAAATGATTCGATTAAATTCAAATTAAGCTTAAGTCAACCTATTAGAAACTTACCGAATTCCTAGCGGATTTAAAACAGTTGAACTGTGGAACCAAATCTTATTAAATGCATAAAGCAAAAGTTCGTACAAAGTTCGTACAAAAGTTCGTAAATTTTTATTCGTACGAAAAAAAAAAACTCAATAAGCGACGAATGATAGTCTTAATATAACTTTTTCTTGTTTTAATAAAAATTTTGTCTTCCGGTCATGAAGGGTTTTGTTTTCATTCATTTTAGTCATTGCTGGTTTTAGATCTTAGCAGCTACAGAGAAGCGACATGCACGCACTTTGCGAGAGTTAGATGAGGAAAAACAGCGTTCTGCAGCGGATGCTGCACAGGGTGATGATCTTTGTGTCCTTCTAGAAAATGAACGAACTCGCCTTCGTCAGCAAGTGCGTTTTATAATTCCAGGAATGTTCTCTACTCTTCTTTCGAATGAGAATATCTTTTATCAATTTTTTCTCAATCCTTATGTTTATTTTTTTTTTTTACTGAGTAAGTTAGAAAAATTAGAAGGTCGAATTACCCAATATGTGAACCTGATGAGATTCCAATTATTTATTATCACATATCAGTGGTGATAGGTATAAACTACATTGAATAATTTGAGACATCTTACCTCTTCATCTTTCGTCTATTAGATTAATTAAGTTAGACAACGTATTTCCTTAACTTTCATTTGGCAGAATATAAGCTGATTTGTATTTAGATTCTGCCAAACGATTCTGCCGAACATGCTTAGAAAATTGGTTGATTCGTGTTTTATTTAAGCTGGAGTATGAACAAAAAGAAGGTGAAAAAGCTCGTAAGGAAGTGGAAAGACTGGAAAAAAAATTGAGGGATGAACAAGAACATTACAAATCGATGGTGTTGTTCTTGGTAAATGAACGGAAACAAATGTTGTTTGATTTGCATGAATTGAAAGTTCAAAATGGTCGCGGTAATTGATTTCCTAATGATATAAATTCTCAAAATTATAAATTTATCATGCTTACAAAGACTTCACTTTTATGCATAAATAATATTGAATATATTTACAGGTTCATCCTACGCTCAGGAGACAGCGTTGCTTGCAGAGATGCGAAAAGAAGTAACTGCCCTACGTTCGGAAAAAGATCAACTGCGTACGGCTCTGGATGCAGCTCTTTCCGAAGTGCAAACCCTCAAAGAGGTCATCTTACACTTTTTAAGTCCCATCGATCGACTGAAAGTTTTTTGTTTCGGTAAAGGTTCACATTTATTAAGTTTCAGGTTGCGAGAAATCAAGAGGAAGACTTGTCCTTAATGCGTACCAATATACTTGCTAACACGCGAAGTTACGCAAATAATGTGAGCATTTATTAATTACTGGCAAAGCTGTGAATTCAAAGCAATTTCGTACTAGACTCAGTTGCAAACCATTTTTTTTCAAAATTCTGTCTTATGAAATGACAAAAATTAAAGTAATCACGCAGTAAATACTCTACAATTGTTAATTTTGAAATATGATAATACAGCTTCCACTTTCATAATTAAAGCCTATATTGAATATTTTATTTAGATAGTTTTCATTACCTCGAAGTTCACATGGTAGCAATCTGCAAGGCCTTAGCTCCTACGCTACATTCTTTAACAAATGTCAGGAAAATTACCATTATTTGCTAACTTATCCTTTCTTTAGTTACGATTTTCCGATGACGGCTCTGTGGTCGTAGCAAATAAAGGTGTTTCGAACGCTTTGCCACCATCCAAAAATCCAGCACCAGGCTTATCGCCAGCAGTGAGTGATTTGAGGCATCCAATACGACCCCGACTTACCACTTCCTCGACTTTCCCAGCCAGTAATCGATTTCCTCAGAGTCGTGTTCCTCTTCCAGCACCATCTCACTTGACCTCATCAGTTGCTCCACTTCCTCCTGCAAAGTTAGCTTTTTGAAACACACTTTCTGTCAAATTATCATCTAGTTAATTCAGGTTAATAAATTCAATCAAAGAGCTCATTTTTAACTCCAAATTTTCATTATTTTTCTTTCAGAAAAGTTTGAACTCCCGAAACCTCAAAATTAATATTCAGTATTTGTCTTTAAGGAAAGGACAACATCCTGTAACAACAGCACGGCCAGTGACACTGTCAACAATGCGCGGTAATAATAATCATTCGTCATCGCGTGACCGCGAGAGGATGTCCAACTCATCAGATTCCTCAGAAAAGAAAAATACATATTCAGCTGAACCTGAAATTGAGCATTTGGGTGCAGTAATCGAATCAATGAACACAGGTGCGTGAGTCCTAGTTAGAAATCAAATGGAAAGGCACATTTTAACTCAGCACTGTAATGAATCTGAGTTCCAGTAATATCAGGAACCCCACTTTCAAGAGAGTTGGTCACTCACTCATGCGGCATGTGAAAGCTAAATTTCAGGCAAGCGAAGCGCTTCTTTGCCACGGAATGGCAAAAATGGGGTCATTGCTGGATCACAGGCACGTAAACCTGTTTCATCAAAATCTGCTGTCACTGCCAGACGTAGCACAATTTTCAAAGCTCTCGGTGTAACAACACGAAATGACAAGAACGGCACATAAAGAATAAATTGTAGAAATTCTTTGTAGAAAGTTAAAACGCATTTGTTTACCAAAGGCAAAGCATACATCTTCGTAGCTGATGGAAAAATGAGGGCATATGTTTTTCTAAAAGTTAGCTCTAACATCTTTTTAGGGTGTATTGGAAGTGTAGTTCCGGTCCACTATCTTTTAGCTTGTGATATATATTCTCAAATTCAGAATAAGACATTTTTGAAGACATCGTGTGCTTGAGCCTTCAGTTTTTGTGTTTCCGAACCAGAAACCTGTAAATAATTCTATGTGCATTATAACTAGGTGACTCTGCAGGGTCGGCTAATTAGGCAGCTCACCAAACTACCCGTGGTTTATATTCTTACTTGTACATGTAACAATATTAATCAATTATTGATGATGAACAAAAGATGATTTCGATTAACATATAAAAATAACAATTTCTAGCGAGTTAATTTAAGCAAATTGGAAAATATAAGTTTTTTCATGGAACAGCTGAGCTTCTTCGCATAAAGGAACTCATGCACATTTTATTCTCCGATGGGAGGTGGTATACTTTTTGGCATTATAGCTGATTTCCAAACTTCTGCTTTAGCGGCCCAGTTCGTGACAGGGAGATCCTGAAAAATTTGTTTCATATGAAGATTTCGAATACATTCAAAAGATGCTTTTTGGTCTCTGACATCCCATGGAAATTTGACATTCACCTTCGAGCTGTTGATGCATTGTAGTACAAAGTGACGGCACTGCCACCCGTCTGTGTGTCGGCTTGTATCTGATGCAAAAGTACACCAGTTATGATGCTGTTTCTCAACATCAAAAAAATATCCTCTTAGAAGCCATAACCCTACTGTCCTATTGCAGTACACACAAACTACAGCATCGTCCAAATATTTGCTGCAATGAGTAACGAAATGTAGCAGTTTCTTCTTGAAATTTGAAACATTTCAAAAGCAAGTTAGATTCCTACCATACCGCAAGTCGAGCAAAACTTGCAACATGAAATGGGAAAGCTTAGGTAGTGCTTAAACAGTAAGAGGTGTGTCAAAAGCTTCAGTCAAACTAGATAGATAGAGCCACGTACAATCCAATACGACCAAATGAATGGTCCACAAAAACAATGGGTAGTTTGTATGAGACGAGCTAAGACTAGTACTATAAGTCTCTTGAGATTGAGCACTGTTATACAGGGAGCGTTTTATAAATTTGCGTCACCAGAAAACGGCTGACTGTAATGATCCTGTTACTTTTCTCCACAGTTAAAAAAGTGGAAGTGAACCTTTTTTGCCACCCAAAACAAATGAGTGCTTTGCATTTTTGTTCGGTCGTTTGAAGAACCATAGTTGACGAAATTTCAGGAATATTCACTTTAATTTGCTCAAAATCAAGCCCTTTCATGATTTCACACCTAAAATGAACTGATGGTAATTATAGTTATATAACGGTTAACGATATTATATTTATATGGTTACGGATTGATGCGCTTAAGATCATTCACTCCATTGTTCTTTTCTTCATGTTGAGTTTTTCACTTCTCCGTCATAATGCTCACTTCCATATGTCATAAAGTGCAAAATAGAGATGATGAAGGAATGGGTCAGATCCTCACCGGTTTCTGGTCATTCCATCTGTTCTAGTTCTCCCATAAATTTGCAGTGAGCGTGCAGATATATATAAAGATGAGTGTAGAATTCCGTCACAGCACTCTTCAACCTCATCAATGTAATAACAAGTAATGAAAGATGTAAATACAGATAATTTGAAAGTACCGATATTGAGTGAACAATCATTCAAAAAAAAAAGATTTTTTTTGAGTACCATTTTCTTGCATCATCACTCACTCCAAAAGAAAAATCATTACCCCTTCTCAACTTAGTGTTCTCCACTTGGATGAGTTTGAAACAGAACGTTTCAAAGTATTCTATCGAGAATGATTTTAAAAAGATGCATGTTGAGATGTCGAGTCATATTTGTACTGGCACATAAACTTTTGATTAAATAATCTTACCCTACTTTGTTACTAAATACTGCCTGTTAGCTCGGTTGTCCCTAGAGCAGGAGATAGCTGCCGACAAATATCGTGCACAAACATGTTCATTCATACATCATCAATGAAGCTCTCTCATGCCTAGTTAGTAATAGCGCAAACTCTGTTTTATTTGCAGCTACACAAATAATTTTGATCTGCATGCTATGAAGACATATAGGAAATTTTGACCTACGCTAATTGTAAAATTTCGCTTATTGCATTCATTTTAATTCTTCAACAAAATATAATTACCTGCGATTAACAACGTCTTTGCAGAGAGCGTTCAGTGGTATGGCATCGTCTGTACCAGAAGAAGTATACCTATACGGACATGTAACATGATGTTTCATAGTGATCATGGAAACAAGCATTCTGAAACAATATGACATTCCATTTTGGATTTAACGAGCTTTAATGATTATTGATTAAAAAAGCAGCGTCTATTCGAGGAAAGAATAAAGATAAATATGGATAAGCTCGAAGAATGGATAAAGAAGCAGAGGAGATGAAAAAGATAAATTTTGTAAAATGATGAATAAGCGAAATCTACAGAGACCTGAAACAAATTTGCATGTGTAAAGAAATACCTGACTGATTTCTGATAAACACAAATATTAGCATGCACCAGCGAGGGTATCAAAATACTCATATATTGACCACATGTCTCACAGTGCACCATATCTGAAGATACACAAACCCATCCATGCAATGCAAACATTAGAGGTGACAATTTCTTCGGTTTCCCAGCCCATTTCACTGGCTGAAAATATGGCTAACAATAACACATAAATTAGCTATGTCATACGACATAATATATTCCTGAAAAAGTTACGACGCACAAGACAAAGTTCTACTCCGAATTACTTCAGGACTGCTAACATCCACTCCAAAGTAACTTCATAAACAATTCGATCAGAGTTCATGTCCTGTTAGGAAAAATTACTATGTTAACATACGGTGAAAGAGTCTAGTCGTTTCCTGATACGTGCATCCAGTTGATCGCATGCCGATCGGCATTTTCCATTCGTAGATAGTCTGAAAAAGCAAGAGGCTCACCAGTAACCTCATGAACACTTTTGAATGAGGTAAACGAACCTTTTTACCTTACATTTATACTTCATAAAAAAGCATGCTGTCATTGGCGTTGATCTGACTATCTACTAATAAGCATAGTGCATTTTCAACAACTTGGAACAAGCACCCAAATCAGTTAGACATACCGGCGTTGATGAGCATAGGCTTGTTCATGAGCCTGCTGGAGAAGTTTCGAAGCATTCTGTTTCAGTCTAGTAAACTGATCTTCCTTCTTCATATCCATTCGTGCTACACTTTAACATAAATCCCTCAACTTACCATAAATATTTTCGTTCACAAATGAAGCATTAATCACTGAACAGCGGGCAAAAATCAGCATTGCCAACCTATACCAGAAGAGGTAGAAGATAGCCGGTAAAAGAAGTCGTATTTGTGCAATTGTGTGAGTGTTTCCGGACGGGGTTCGATACTGCCGTATGTTTTATTGTTCACTTAATCTGACGCAGAGAACTGAATTGGTTCGAGGATTGTAAACGGACGTTTACGCAGTATGGTCTTAATCAGCGTAACAAGGATTTCACTACGAAATATTGTTGAGCTTGAAAGGTTCATATCGACATCGTGTCCATTTCAAAAGAACACCGCTGGGAAGTATAGGGTACCTTTGTTATTTTCTATTAAAGTAGGCCAAATGATTTAAAAGAAACATGATCTTTTGTTGGACATTACGGGATGAAAGAACAGTCACTTACTGTTATTCAGAAAGTATAAATGGTTACATTGCATTAGTGACAGTGTCGGATGATTACAATAACTCTCATTCAGACAACAAGTGGACGAAAGCAAATGCTTACATACGAAATGGCTCACCGACCTCATCATATTGGAGTTAAAAAATCGTGGTTAGCATGGCACTCACAAAATTTGGAAACGTTCAGGCAGCGACAACCTGTCGTGGTATGTTACATTTCAAAGCCGAGAAGCCTGTTGGATCACTGATCCTTTCTATAGATGCGAGAAACTTGATTTATATTGAAAATATGATTAAAAGAACAGGATAATTGCTGACTGCTGTAACCGATTTTAAATTAGGTATTTCCAAATTCAAAAAGATATTTTAGATAGCACAAGATGATATTATTCGTCGATTCGTGCGTGGTTTTTTCCCAGACTACATAACCACTGATGGAAGTGAGGTCGGTTTCATGCTTATTTATTGCTCTTTAATTAGTTGCCATGTTAAACTTATGTCAATATGCAGCTACTATTCCAAAAATTTATATATGCTTTGCAGCTGGTTATCAAACGGCAAGGGAATTGTGTCCGTGTAGCAGGATTCTTTCACTATCGGAACAGATTAAACATACGTGAGATATATTGGATGTTTGGATTTACTGAAGAATTTCTCTCAATTCTGCTCAAACAACCAGTGAAGTTGGAGATCCAATTCGTGGCCGATGAAAAAGACTTAGCTTATAACTATATATGATTGTTGTGTTTCCCCTTGAAATTTATACATAATTGCTAATTATATTTCTCCTTTTGAAAAAATTATCACTATATTGTGGTAGCGACAACTTTTGTACTTAACAAATTGAACAAAATCCCAAATGAAATTTATCTTATTCCCTGCTTTCAATTGCTTCTGATACTGGAAGAAACCATCCTGACGATGTGTGGGTCAAACAATTTGTACAACTGCACGGGGTCCAAGAAATTCGTTGTTAAACCAACCTAGACTTTG
Organism: Acanthocheilonema viteae; assembly: GCA_900537255.1. Classification (NCBI taxonomy): domain Eukaryota; kingdom Metazoa; phylum Nematoda; class Chromadorea; order Rhabditida; family Onchocercidae; genus Acanthocheilonema; species Acanthocheilonema viteae. Next base: position 51,727 of record UPTC01000124.1, on the reverse strand, counting down.
TCCAAACTGCGAATGTCACGAAGTTCTGCTCGCGAACTCTTATTTCGAATATTTCCGAAATAGTCCCGAAGATCCTGAATTTTATTTCGACGCATCAAACTTCCCTACTTAATTCATTAGAAATACTATCCTGGTCAAACTGCTGACTTTAACAAGTTTTCGGTTTGAAGATAAAATACGCACTAGTACTGCCAGCACTGTTGACAGTTGAGTAAATTCCCAAATGAGAACTGAGTTTTTATAGATGATACATTTATTAAAAAAATAATTTGCGGGGACTAGAACGAAAACAGCGCAGCCGAAATGGGCAGTTTATTTCCTAAGTTCACTTGTGACTGCCTAGTAAACAATCTGTCCGCAGATTACGATGCAGAAAAAGAAAAACAACAATGAACGCTGAAGAATTTACTAACGATAAAATGCTCTGGAATACAATTGGTTGGAGCCAATGTAGCCTGCTCGCTACATCATCCAATCGTGACAGGAGTTGGAAGAAAAATGTTATACATTACACGGCCTGTAAGAATAAAACGATGCTTGATGTGAAGAGGTGGACAAATAATACAAGCACTTGAGCATACTAAATTTGATTTCTGCAATATCTTGCACAACAGAAATTTTATCACAGTACAGAAAATCACGAGTTCTCTGCAAAAGAAAAAATAATTTCGATGACGAACCAACATACCATACAAACAGTAATGTTTAAACAGTGGCAAGAAAAACAAGCATTTGGCCACAATTTCAATAACGAGGAAACTGACACGAAAGCCACGAATTTTTTAGATTCAAAAAAATGCACAATATACATTACGACACTTTCAACTGACAAAAGCAATTTAAAACCTCGTTCCTCGTTTGTTTCAAACAGCACTTTGAAAATAAGTCGCTGCTGTACACGACACTTTCGAAACTTCGGTGAAGCATGAAAAATTCACAGAATTAGAAAGAAAAGCAATTAAAATAAATTTCCCCATAAAAATACAAATTATAAGCGACAGCTAAAATACAACCAGATTCACTTTATTTCATCGCTTGGAAACGTATGAAAAACCGGGTGGAGGCATCATCCACTGTTGTGGATGAGAATAGGAATTTATGGATGGTACCGGTGGCGGAGCGGGTGACGCCATTGGGTTTAAGAGTTGTGCCGACATCGGCATCGATTGATCATAATTTAGAGTGGACGAAAATTGATTGGTGGTGCGTTGCATTTCCATAGGTGATGTTCGACTAGGTGGGTAACCTACAATAACTTTAGCTGACTGACTTTAAATCTAAAAAAGTAAATTCATTCACAAGAAACAACAAAAAATGGCTTACACATGAAATCGACCCTAAAAAATGCACTTAATACTGTAAATGCAGAGGTGACAAACCTGCAGCACTAAGATCGGGTACAAAGCGAACATTTACATTCGGTAACAGCGCCCGAAAACCTTCTTGCCATTCTTGAAGCTTTGTGCCATCAATCTGGTTTGTTGCAGCCAGAGAAACGTTTGAATTATACTGTGTGTTACTGCTGAAGGAAGGACATCGATGTGGCTGTGCTGAATTGAAGGCTAAATTAGCGCATGGATTCACGAAATTGTTGACTCGAGCTATCTGGGGTTTTGAAGGTGGGAAATGCGGATGTGGCGAATATTGATTAGTGTGAAATGCAGATGACAGTTGTTGGCTGAATGTCTGAGGGATTTGCGACGAAAGTTTTACTGGCTGCGAAAAACAATCGACATTTGTGAAATTATTCGTCGCCGTTGTTGTTAAATTAACATCTGTTCCAAGCGCATTTCTCATCGACATCGGGGAAGCGCCATTCGAAATACCCATTGAAGGCCAACCACACTGCAGACCCAGTGACATCAGCGATGATGATACAGATGTCATTCCTCTAACGCTAAAAATTATCCAAATCGAAAGCTATTTGAAAAGACAGAACATACATTAACCATTTAAAAATAACAAAAAGACTTGCTATTCAAATGTTCATAGATAAAATCAAGCAGCTGAAGAAACAGAAAACACAGATAACGAAAAACAACAATCCTTACTTCTGTGTTGAGCACTGCGGCAAAATCGTTTTCTCTTCCTCCAGCAAATCTGCTAGACCTTTTGCCGACTCCGAAATAGGATCAAAGCCTAAAATTTTTATATTTCAAATCCAATTTTAACTTACAAATCTGATATTGAACCCATCTAGCATCGATTTTTGGCTCGTCTCTCCAAATCATCACGAAATGCACTCTGAGTTAGACAACTTCGATATACATATGTAATTTAAAAATTCTGGTTCCAACACACAAAAGCATTAACAAGAGGAATTTCCAAAGAAAAGTTATGGAAATTCTTAGAAACAAAGTGAAAAGTAACCTAAATCATCGTCACTATGTACACTGAGACGTGTGCTTTTCGGCAACATTCTAGTCTGTGAGCTAGAAAATGCTGTCGGAAAATCAGTGGTCGCATTCTCTGCTGTCAAATTATCAACTTTGCTACATATTCCTAGAGCACGTTGCCAATCACATGATGCAGTTTCAGTTGTCGATTGTGTACTATTGGTGTTCTGCACCGCTTTTGCATTGCTCACATCCACTTTCTCCTAATTTAATAATTTGTATTGATGTAAGAACATTAAAAAATTGTAAAAACTACTGCTGAACTGAACGTCGTAGGGAACCATCAAAAATCAGAAACAATGCAACTTTAATGAAACTATCTCGTAAATTAAGGCAGCGCGACTAATAAACACAACAATTGAACACCGTGAATAACATTGATCTTGATAACGCTACCGTACCCTCAGATACATCCTCCAAAGCCATTTCAGAAAAAGATTATAATACCAATCACCAACCACCAAATTCGTTTCATCTACCAACAGATTATGTTAATGGTAACTAAAAATGATACAAATTATGAAAAGTAACTAACACTTAAGAACATTTTCTCTATCGAAGCACATGTGGTAGCAGTGAGTGGCACAACACTCTGACTAGATGAAATCCATTCTGACAACCGAGATCTAAATTGTTAAGCATTTAATTCCACGCATTTCGTCTAACTGAATTAATGCTTAGTTTTTAATTTTTCACAACTCAGATTTAAAACTCTACTCCAAACCAATACAAAAAGCAAGACAATTTCAGAGCATTCTTTAGAAAATTTAGAGCCAAGATTTGTATCAAAATCCAACCTTTCTAAAAGAATGTCATGAGAAATTCTCGATTTTGGAAAAAAGTTCATGTTAACTATTTTTTAACCTATGTAAACCCATATCTTTGATACCCAGCTTTTTAGCTGAAACGAAAAGAAAAGAACTGAAATTACAAATAAGATAACAAAAGACGTAGATAGGAAAATTACTTTCTCCTAATCACTGTCAGTTATTCCAATCTTTACTTCTATACTTGATACGAAATCTGAAATACAGATGTCATCCAAGAAAAAACAAATCATAATCCACTACATGTTATTTCTCCATCAGTGCTCCACAAAACTTGCCTTGAACCAATCCCTTCATTAACTTTTGCTGAAGGTATCACTGCTTGCTGTTCAAGCACCACTGACGATGGTGCATCATTTGTTCTTCCCAAAGTTTTCTCAAGCTGAGATCGAACCTAAAATTTCGCCCTGAGAAATGCAAAGTTAAACTGTTAAAAGAATCAATAAAAAGCAAAATGATCACTTACAATTTGGAACAAACAAAAGGATCTGTTGTCTTTTTATTAATCCATTCTCCAAAAAAATGAAGACTGTGATCTTCGTATAATTCAACTCAAAAAAAGGACAAGCAACTGTGAAGCAACATAGGCCAATATCACTAATAAAAATTTGACAAGAAAATAATACTAACTTCATTCTCTTTATCAGCACCTTTATTCTCACTAATCAGTTTATTATTCGTCACAGAACAATGCTGATTTGCAACTACTTCTCTGAAAAAAGCCGAAATTACTTATCAAAACTGCTGATTATCATGTTGTACTCTATCAGAATTATTGAATTATTCAGTTACAATCTCAATGGTAGAGACAAAGTAAGTTCGGCAGAATAATACAAATATTTTGAAAGAAGCTTAGAATGCCAACTTTGAAACCACTTCTTTAAATTTCTGTAAGTTTTACCAAAAAATGGACAAATGTTGGAACAGCATTTTGCTGTGACTGTGACATAAGGAAATATCGCATACAGTTATGGGAAGCAGTTTTAACTAAAACCCATTTCACAAAACGTATGAAGATAAGCTTATCAGTTTGCAAAACTAAATGCATTACTTACCCATTTATTTGGTTTATCTTCATATTTTTATCAGCTGATGGTGATCTGCTTTGTGAAAATTTCCCTTTGTCCTGACAATTCTGCATCGGTACTGAGCAAAACTCTGCACTACGCTCCGCGCTTTCATTTCTAAAATAAAAATACACAGAAAGAAATTACACAGCTGAAAGGGCATTAGAAGTAAATATAAATAAATGAGCAACGGAGAAAAAGATTTCATTAATCTTCAAGATTTTCACTTTTATAATCTAATTTGCTGCACACTAATAAAAAAAATGTTAGCTCTTTATAACGCATGTCAGAATTCAATGAAAATATAAAGCTTGTCAAACGACAGTTGTTGAAAATTTCAGAACGAAGTTTTGGATTGAGCAAACGAAAAAAGTGTCTGTCACAAGCATACATATGCTTACTTTGATGTTTTTCCACCCGTATTTGTCATAAACGCAGTCCTTCCACATTGACTTTTCTCCCTGAGAGTTGATTCAATCAATCGTTTTTCGTATTCCGCATGCCGTCCGAGATGCATATCATCTTTGGTAAAACTGACTTCTGTATCTGCCACATCATGCAAATACATACATTCCTATAACAAAGCATAAATTTTCACTGCTACAATCGATAAGCTTTTTTTTATAATCTTTTGCAATTTTCTCATAAAACATTTTTTTTGTACTTCGAATTCATATAGAATAAGCCTCATGTATATCATGAGAAATATTGCTGAAAAAAATTTCGAAAAATCAGAACATGCCAGACGAGTCATATCACTATATCGCAAAATAAACAAACCGGTTTGTAACATGGCTGACTGCGAAGGAAATTTGTACAATATTTTGTCGTTCCAAGTGATGCCTTCACAATACGTCCATCTAACTGTGCATTATTAACAGCCTACAATAAAAATGTGCAAAAAAATGTATGGATTTATATAAAAATCATAAGGATAGATTGCCTTTTATAATATTTTCCTTTTAAAAAACCGTAAGTAAGCGGTGTGAGACTTATAAGTACCGTTACGAAAGCTTCACATAATAACTTCTGAAATGCCAGAAAGGCAAACAAATAATACCCAAAACGCAAACCTGTATAGCTCTAAGTGCGTCTTCATATCTTGCATAAGTTACATAAGCTGTGAACGATGCCGACTGTGGACCGCTCAGTGATGGTGAAGATCCCACAGCAACCTACAGTAAGGTGATATTATGCACATAATCACCTAGGTTCCTTCATAATTTTTTTTCTCAGTGATATGAAACAACACCCTCAGGACTGACCTTCAGTATGCGGCCATATTTTCCAAAATATTCAGGTTTCTTTAAAATTTCTGGATCTGCAACTCTTGCCGACAAACCCACTACATACACAAGATTCTTTTGTAGCACCCTAAAAAGGGTAACGCTGATCGGTGGTTAAATTCGAGGTACTTGAAAAAAATACTTTTTGTAAGTCTCAAGGTTTCTGTAAATCCTTCTTCCATAGAAAACAAAACCTGTATGAGGAAAGATGTTTCCTAGATTCGCATATCTTGATTTTTTGCAGCTGCTGTTTTTGTCGCTTTTCTGTTTTCATCTTCTGAACATCTGAAGCAGTCAGAGGTTTAAAGTTGACAGGATCCTCTGGATATGGTTGCCTACATGCTGGGCATAATCCATTCTCATCAGTTCGCAGTCGATGCCAACAGAATCTACATATCTGAAATTAAAACTGTTGGATCATTCTGTCAGTATGTCTCGCTGCAATGACGCCATTATCTGTAAGATATGATAGTAAATAAACCTAATATGGCGAAATAAAATGTAATATTGCCATTATCAAACGAAGCCCACATTACTTAAAAAACCGTTTTTTCTTCGGAGTTAGTACACTAGTATATCTGAGAAACAAAAAATTAGATGATTTAGACAATATAAAAGAACTTTATTTCTACTTGATATTCACATTTGCACGGATAGAAATTGATATCATCGATTTCGAGTGCTTCCATGCATAAAGGGCACTGAAAAAGATTGCCGTTAAGGCCACTGCAAGCAAAATATACGAAGAATGACCGTGAATTATGGGAAGGAATAAGTCTGGACAGGAATGAGTCAGCATTTTCCGATGTTCGACAATGAATGATAACCAACTAACCAGAATACTTCAGAAGTACAGGTAAACAAAATGTTTTTGGGTGACACTAAATAATTAATGTGTGCAGTGCCATAATCAATTCATCTAAAGGAGATTAAATACTTATTCATGTGTTTTTATGTGAGGAGTATGTGAAATACAAGATTTTAGCTAGCCGCATCCTATCACAGTGAGATCAAAAAACGGAAACAAAAAAGCAAATACCTCTTTATCGGACTGTTCATCACTAGACATCCTTCCTCACCTTGTTTAATAATAACACACCTCGAAAAACTGCAAAAAACTTGTGTGCTCAATTTGAACCACATTCAACATTAACAGCTTTTATGCGGCTGTCACACAAAATATTCGCAATGACAAATGCTCTCCCATAAAAATGATGGCTTCTAATTCTTCCACTAGAAAACCGACTTTCCGAGAACTTTTTTCTTTTTAAACAACTTAAGCGGGATGTAAACGATGCCTCAATTTACGTACAACGAGAAAATTTAATTTCAAAAGAATTAATGTGTTGCCCTTGGAACCAATCCTTCCAGCCTCTTCAGGATTACAAGATCTTCGCCCGAATCTTCTGGTATCCCACAGTTATGGCAAACTGTGGAATACCAGAAGAAATGTTCACAACTAGACCGAAATCTCTCAAAGAAATCCAATCACTGCTGGATCGAGGTTTTATTCTCTCTGAGCACGGTGAAATGAGCAAATGCTTTCCAGAGAAATAGAATCTCCCACAACCCCGCCCACAGCAACAGCGGGAGAAAACAGTACTAATGGCCATGCCCACCTCCTTTCAAAATGCCTGGCACCAATCAATTACAATATTTCACCTCCAATGAGCTCTTTCCGCTGTGAAACTTTGTGTGTCCACGCTGTTTTGTGGAACGATTTAAAATAAAACTGGCCAAAGAGTAACTGATGTGTGGTTTTTCCGCCTCTGAAGTATTCTTGTCAAGTGTCGGCGTGTCCAAACTTGGTTTCCCACAGCCTTACCGCATTTTCCAGAAACTTCACTCACTGATGATTTGAATCATTTCCTGTCAGCTGAGTAAAGCAATTATACGTCTCCAACTGTGGTGGGAGTTATTTGCTTTTTTTTTTGTGTTTCCGTGTAAAAGGATTTCTTTCCGTCCTGCTTTTTTCACTACGATAAACTTATATGTTCTCTTTTTCATCTCCAATGTTTTAAGCGTGTTATTCAAAGGAGCGACGTTCGTAGATTCTGTGATACTACTGATTATGGTTTCTGTTGCTTCATTGGCTAATACTTCACAGCATCACGTAGTGAGTTATTTTAAATAACTTTAACTTTGGAGTTGTCATCATAATTTTCATCTTTTTTCTGTGGACAAGTTAGTACTTGTGAATGATTTGGCTGGTGGCACTTAATGCACCTTTCAAAAAGCCGGTTTCATGCTGGTTATAAATGATATGCTATTGATTCGTCCCCGGAAGAGCTTTGTGTTAAGTGGCGAATAATCTCAATTACTTTCAAAATATTAATGGGTTTATAATTTGTCGATTTGCAGATTTTCGAATACATAGAAAAGTTGAAAAATGATTGCAATGGTTGGAAGAACTGCATCGAAAAAATTATTAGCGGCTGGTGCGGATGCTTGTTCTTTGAGATTCTTTGAGATGATTTTAATTTTCGCAATTTTTTTCGCATAGCAATAGTGGTAGCTTGATTTTTCAGAATAACCACCATAAAAGAAATTTCAGTGATCCGGAAGAACACTTCATGCTTCTACAGGTAATTGAAACATATTTGACAGTGCGCTATGCGGATAATGACCAAGACCAGGATATTATCCGAAGATGGATGCATGGCTGGTTGCAACACTTGTAAGTTCAGCATTTGATACCATATCTTCAGCGAGTGATAGTCTTATTCTTTAAATTCCATATTTTTATTCCAGAAGTTCGCCTGGGAGTCAACCATCATATTTAGTGAACAAAATGGCTCAACTTTTTGCGTTGGTTTTTGCTGCCGATTTTCCAAATCGTTGGCCTAATTTCATGGAAGAGGCAAGTTTCTTTTAATCATCAACATATATCCACAGAGAAGCTTTTCCTTCTTTTAATGTAAATCAAAGAAAGGATTATTTCCACTCACTATTTTCTTTACTCCAGGTATTTTTCCAACAAATGGCATCATCACCTGAAATAACGATCTTTTTCCTGCGAACTTTGATTGCTATCGATTATGAGGTAGTTGATCGAGAGATTCGGCGTACCAAACAGGTATTGCAGTTTGAAGGAAGAAGATATCATTCTATTCCAAAAATTATTACCCAATCGGAATGTTTTCATCTCTATCATTAGGAACACAATTTATTACTGTATCAGTATGATATAAATAGTAAAGTAATAGTGCAGAATAAGAAAACAGACCAAATAAAAGATCTCCTAATATCAAAATATAATTTGCACTTTTTTCTGATTAGGTGAATTTACGTAAACATGGAAAACTGCAGTTTTCTCGTGAAAGAAACGTTGGTGAAAATTATCAAAACCTATTAAATGGGAGGCCCACTTAATACTTTTTGATTTTTCTGATCGGTTGCTCTAAACTAAGACCGCATTATAGAGCTTTGCATATTTTATGAATTCGTTAGAAAAAAATGTAATTGAAGAAGTAGACATTGTGCTATACTGTGACTTCAATTTGGAGACATTTATATAGGTGCTCTCGCAAAAGTTTGGAAAAAATGCATAAAAATTTTACTCAGCTCTGATTTTTTTCTACCGCATAAAAAGTAAACTTACTCAATTAAATAGAGTGTGCGTAATTGTTGTTGAAATAAAGTGTGCGTAAGTAATTATTGTAAAATTTACTTTGATAGCAACTGATTATTTGTTCAACAGCAATTTCCATATTGTTTTTTACTACTACTTTCATTTTATTGTTTATTTTTGTTCTAACGTTTCTCTGTAACAGGTGACTGAGAGAAATATGCGGATAAAGGATGCTATGCGCGACAATTGCAACTATAGCCTTGCACTAATATGGACCCGAATACTAGTCAGTTTAACAAGTTTTGTTGAATTGATATAGCTCGAAGCTTTTTTGTTAGAATTATTCTGCAATTCGTTTTGTTGTTTATTTTTCCGACTGAAAATCCACTTTAAGTGTGTTTCCTGGTAAGCAATACTATTATCATTATTGGTAATAGTGTCGCTTACCAGGAAAAGAGCAAAGTTTCACAGTCTGTAAAACTGTTAAATGTGTCTCTTAGCTTCAAAATACCAGAACTTAAACTCCATACCATTTTAAAAAAACTCCGTTTCGTATTTCTAGGCGGAAAGCAATGATTTGAAGACTCGAGGACTTTGTTTGGATGTCATTGCTTGTTACATCGATTGGATTGATTTGGAACTTGTTGTAAACAATACTACTACCCCATTTATTATTAGTAATTAACTACTCAGATTTTTTGATAAGTTTTTAAATATTCGTCTTTTATATTCATTGGGTAGATTTATCAAGATGATCTTTTAGATTGTCTAAAAAATGAATATACTTGTGAATCAGCAGTATCAGCTATCAGTGCAATGGTCACGAAAGGCATGGATGCCGAAAAGAAGCTTTTACTGACTGCATCGTTGTGTACTGTTTTGCATGAGAACGGATCATTTGATATGAAAGTAAGCATTTCCAAATAAATTTTAATCTCTCACACTAGGAATCAAAATTTTTTTGAGAAATAGCTTCCATTGTTCGTTTTCCATGAATGAAGTACAATAAAATATTTGCAGGAAAATGATATCGATGATGTTTTGAGAACTGGAGCTCTCATAAGCTCATTAGGCTGTGCTTTGATCGATTGTCATACATGGTATCTTTTTGATTGTGCAGTACACTTAGTTAATTTCAACTAGATATCCGGTAATCTTGGGAAGAAACGTAGTAGTTTGAAGATGCTTCATTTTTCTTATCTCATATACTTTGATGCAAGTTTTAAAACATTGAAAAATTTTTCGTGTCCCACAACAATATGTACGATATTTTTCAAGTGCAGCGGAAAGAGTAAAATCCGTGTGCAGCAAGTTAAATGAGCTAAATATGTTTTCTGTGTAAAACAGTTTTCAGCTTTAAAAAAGTTGGTAATATGGAAAAATCTGTGCAGTGTGAAGTGCTTCTCCAAGAACAGGCTGACATCGCTTTATTATGCTTTTCTAATGAGGTTTTTTATAATTATTTACATTCGTTATTCACATTTTTTATATTTCAGCTGATGTGCTTTTTATTTAGAACTGCGAAGTTTCAGAACATGGATGCATCTGAAACTGTTATCGAATTTCTGCGGCGTTATGTATGTGTTCTTAAAACCCAGGAATTTGAGAAACGTCACAATTTCACCAGTAGAATGATTTGTATAGCCATGGATAGGTTAACTTATTCGTTTTTAAACCACAAAAAAATTTAATTAGGTAGTTATGAAATTTGTGCTGGAATTTGTTATGTAACTTAACTTTATGAATACATGTACGTCGTGTTTCACGTTATATTGTTTGTTTATCGATGCTTGCCCTCACACATTCACATTTTGCTTAATTTTTTTTATTTTTACTTGCACTCGAGACAGCTAAGAAAATCAATTAAAATAGGATTCTGATATCCTTAACTCAACTTTTTACAATATTATGAAAAATTTTTATTTGTTCAGGTACAGAGCATCAAGTGATGTTGATTTGAGTAATACGGATGGTGAGGTTGTGGCTGAATTCATGGCATATAGAAGGCAACTTCGAAATATATTGTCAGCAGTTGGAAATTTTGTACGTTATTTTCTTATAATTTTGAGTTTGAGCTAATTAACTGATCGAGACATGAAGAAGAGAGAAAAAGAATTGAAGTAGTGAAATTAAAACTGATCTGAATAACTGCGAACAGTCACCAAAATGCAGAATATTTTGACGAAAAGCAGTTTTAATTGCTCTGATAACTTAAAATAGGTCCTAAATTATTAAATGGGAGCTTAAATTCATAGTATTCGGTATATGATTGTGATAAATACCGGTTTTTTTGTTCTTGGTCAATAGATGTTTTTGGTTATTTAATTTCTCTGACTCCAAAATTTAGGAACCGGAGTCAATATTGATGAAACTGGAGCCATCTGTGCGAAATGTATGTGAAAACTGGAGGCAGTGCCACATGAATGTTATTGAAGCTACCTTAGCACTAGTGTATGATCTTGCCGACTTCATACATGTATGTTATTTCGTATGCTTTGAGAAATTGGTAGTTTTGAATATCTAGAATTATATCCAAATAGAAAATGGCCTGTACTTATAAGATTGGAAACTGTTGTTTGTGTTATTTTAGTCTTTTTACACCTACTTGTATGATCTGATCCGATTTTACTCAAAACAACAAGACAACACGTATTAGTAGGACTGCTGCTAACAAAGTGGAACTTGTATAAGTCAAATGAATATAAACATTAAAAAAAATGTCTTTTACAGAAATGTTTTTTGCAGACAAATTTTGGAAGTAATAGTAGTTTGATTTCTGAGCGTGCAAGAAAATTGGCGATACAGGTTCGATATGATTTATTTTGTTTAAAAATTACTTGCTTTGTTTTGATTGCATGCGGGAAATATGATGAAATGTTTCTGTATATCATTCTTGCCGAAACTGCCCAGACACTTACATGTTACATTTAGATTCTACAAAGTACAATAAATCATTGTGGATTACCTTATATTAATACATTATTCTTCGAAATTGCTTGTCGTTATGAAAAGATCCTGCAAAATAATACCGGTTCACTGCTGATGATACTGGTTTGCATTTCAAATTTCAGTCATAGATACATATTAGCAATGAGTAATTGTGTATTTAATATATGACTCAAATAGTGACTGTTTTTCAGCTACTTGGATGTGCACATAGGTTTTTTGCTAATCTTACCTCAAATTCGCATAGGTACTAATCTTTAAACAATCATTTCTTAATTTTCTTTTCAGGAAGCATTTCTGGACACGCACGGTCTTCGCCAGACTTCGTTGCAGTCAAGAAGTCGCATTATATACTTATTTTGTCGTTTTGTAAAAGCACACAAGTAAGCAAAATTTTTTAATAAATAGTTCCTTTAAATTGCTTTCTCAACAAAAGGTTTTTCAGGTTTTTCTTAGGTAATCAAGCTGAAAATATTCTTGCACAGTTGGAGTCATTTTTCACAGTAACATCGGAAGAAGATTATCAACTCTCGAAAGAAGATCAGGTTTTTTTTCGTTTCCCAAGACTGCTCTTTGTATTATCATCTGGACTGTTGGACTGTTCATAAGTTTTGCTCCGTATGTGTCGTTTTTTGTCTGAGGATTACAATTTTAACGGCTAAATTATTTCATTTAGTCAGCTCAACAGTTAAATATGCAGTTTTAAGCATGTGAGAATCATTAACTGTTTCCAACTCTCAGATCTTTTATATCTTCATCGTCCATTAGGTATATTTAAATTTGTCTAGAATCACTGGGTTATTGATTTTGATCGGATTTTAGATGTACCTATATGAATCTACGTCAGTGCTAATTATTCACAGCAATCTACCTGTTGAAAGGAAACAAGAATGTATCAAAGTCCTCGGTTTTTCATTGCTCCAAAAATTCTCACGCATAACGGAAAGGTTATCACGAACAAAGAATGTGGATGAAATACAGCAACTTCATCAGCGATGTGCTGATATTATTGGTTACAGCGCGTGAGTTTTTGGTTTCAGATCAGTTTAGGAATGTGTTTTTGATAATTATACATATCAAAGAATTAACCATATTGAGATTATTCATATTTTCAGGCGTATTACTAAAGCATTTACAAATAACTACACCATGCAATGCTGTCAGTGCACTGTCATTTTTAATGAATTGATGAAAGTACGTTCGTCATCTGCTTGTCTTGTATCTCAATGTTTCCCGGACTCTTTTACGAAATCCGTTTTTTATTGATGATGAATGGATAGGGAGAAGCTACTGTAAAATGGAAATCTGGTTTTTAAACTGTATTGTGTTTTTTCAATTGGCTGTCAACATTCTCGATTACCAGAACAATAATAAGTTAATGTAATTCTCAGGTTTTTCTGGATAAAATAACTCCAGATAATGTGGAGGGGCTGGATGCATTACGGCAGTACCTTCATCGGATGGTCACTTGTCTTGACGGTGAAATACTAGCTATGTTACCAGCCATTTGCAACAAGTATCTTGACGTTGGCCCAAATCTTAAAGTGGTGCATGATTTTCTTATTTTATTGCAGCAAATTTTCGGCAAGTTCAAGGTGTTTTTTGTTGCATTTTTTGCTTCATTCTGAATCAAGTATCGCTTTTCTCTGCCCTCTACAAATTACTTATTCTTTCACCATTTGGAGTACTACTATGGGACTTTTTTATCAGGAGGGTAACAAATTCTATTTTTATTCAGAAACGTCTTTTGGAAATTGGCTTGAATATTCCCGCCTTGTTTGATATTTTATGGAGCGCACAAAGAATAGCATTCGACACATCCAATGAGAGCTGTGTTAGGGACATGATTTATTATAACCGAGCTTTTCTGCAAACAATCTTGAGCATCTTGACACACGACCTAATTGTTATGTTGACAGACTGCGGTAAGCAATCTTAAAAGTTCTTTTCTGTTAATTCATTTCCAATTTTATCTTCCTTAACCGTAGATAAGTGCAAATGCTAGTTTTTTATAATTTGAAGGTACCGAATTTCTCCACAAAGTAGCAAATTCACTCGTTTCTTTCATGAGTTTAAACGATGTACCAACACAACGGACTACATTTCAAATTATTAACAAATTATTTCTAAAGCTGTCGAACGATGGGTCAGCAGCAACTTTCATCGAGTTTTTATGGGAGAAGGCGGTTTATGGAGCGCTTCAGGTAGTTTTCCTACATATATGCACAAAAGATTATTTCGGAAAGAGCATTTAATGAGTCGTAATTCGATCCTAACGCGCAAAATTGTTCTGTCGGAGTAATTTTTTTAAGTCCATCTACAGTTTCCTGCGTCTTCAAAATATTTTATAAACATGACCTCGTCAGTACTGTTTGCAGACTCCACTTAGTGGATATCATGACCTTACAGATGCTCAATGTGTTTTGCTCCAGCACGAAATTTATGTATGTTTACAAACTCTACGATCTTATTCTTTGGAAAGGTGAGACGACCTGTTGATTTTCTGCTTTGATCTAAAATCAAAACATCTGAAGTTTGACACTGTAATCATGGATTCATTTTTGCAGGTTTGACCAGTATTTACAGTTGTTTCTCCCTGCAGATTTTGCCCGAAATTTTTGCCAATGTATATCTAGTTATAAGGTAAGTATCATTTATTGCAGAGCTCAAAACAGATTCCAGTGTAAATCTTTACAATCGACACACATACTTACAAGTGGGAAAATTTATAGGGTAAACAATTGGAAAAAGCGTTGGACATGCAGTATGCTCAGCTGAAGTTAATGAAAGCAGAAGGAATTGCATCATGAAGTAGGAAACAAATTTCTGAAATAATTTTACCAAATGCACATGTTGTTTTGTGGCGCAAAATCAGATCATAATGTTTATTTGATGAATTTATTCTGCAAAAAGCGAAAAGACTTTCTGGAATCTGATACGTGAGTTCTTGTCCCGTTAATCCTTCGCTGTTCATCCCTGAATATTATTCCAAATATTTTTGCCAAAAATTCATATTAAAAAAGTATAAAAGTCTCTTCGAATATACTCACCGGAAAGAATGCTTAACAGATAATTGAGAAGAAATGAAAATCAGGACAACGTCGTCCCCACGTATCAGAGAAAGTGGCAGATGACGGTGCCATAGTATTTTCGTTTTGCCTTTCCTATTCTCGCATTGGCTTTCAGAATACTGGTGTGGCGATGTTATCTGCATACTTTTGGTAACTCGACGTTTCATTCTTATAGTTGGCTTGAAACTCTCATCACCGTCTCTATATTACTTTGTTGATTTATACGTTTGCAAATCATTGAATGCTCACTAAACTTTGTCTATAATTGTATAATTTGGATTAAAGTTTTGATTCGTATTTACTTCTTTGGCAAAAATCATATTTTTGCAATCAAACACATTTCTGGGATTATGGAATGATGTTTCTGGGATATAGAGACGGTGTTTGGTTTCTGGAATCATGTTAATTGGGCAGCACGTGCAATTAAAGTTTTAAGAGAACATGAAAGTCTCATTTCATAGCTTTATGGCCAAACTTTTAAGGCTAGCGAAAGCTCGACATACAATCATATCTCGAAAGTCGGAAATCAGTAAAATTTGAGGTAAGAGGTTACGACTATATGGGAAGCTGGTGTAGAGTTCTCGGCAAGTCCGTGCCAGTGCATGACAAACCTTATCAGCAAATTCCAATGCTTATCAAACGCAACAACTTTAGCCTGAATGAATGAGTTCACACGATTCCGCCCTCGTAAACTAATACACACTGGATATCCTTGTTCCACACACTCTTCTAAACGTTTCATTGGTCCCTGCTCTGTTCGGGACAGATTACCATTCCATTTCTATAAGTAGGCAAGATACAAATCTTAGAGTTTGAAAGCTATAAAGTTAATTCTGATGTGAATAAATGATGTTACCTTATTGAGGTTTCTCCTTAATTCCTGAACAGGTTCGGTTATATCTCTTCCTCTTTGTGCACACATTTGTGATAGCCGAGCCTCCCTGATAAGTTTTGCCTCGTTTAATAAGAAATAAACATAACAGTCTAGAAAGGCGGCAATAAAATGAATAAAAGAGAGAAAGCCTTGACTGCTTAATCAAAATTTAGAAATGTAGCTTAACTTCATCATATGTGATAATTACGGTTTCACTCAACGAGCATATCAAGTAATAAATATACTTTGAATTGGAAGACTCTTATAAATTGATAACCAACAGTGGAAGAAAATTAGAAGAAATCATATACTAGAGTATTTAAAATGTTAGAATAGAAATATGGTTGATATTAAACTTGGCATATTCCTCCAAAAAGGCATGTATTAAAACGGTTACTAAGAAAAGATGAGCGGATAAAAAGCCATACCACTTCGGTTTGAAGTTCGCTTGGATGTCAACTAATCTGACATGTGCTAACCACTACAGTGGCGTTGCAAGGGAAGTATAACGAATGTAAGGTAACTTCTAACTCTCCAAAAGTTGTTATGTGAGTCTTCCTGGATTACTAGAGGTAAGGAAACTTTCACGTGCTAATTATCAACATTTCGATACTCAAACAGTTTTAAATATCCAACGCTGCTGACAAGCATTCTAAATCCTGATTTCGGTTTCTGCATCTAAACATCTAAATCCCTCAGCGTTCCTTTAAGTTTACACGATTTACCTGGAGAGTCCATTAAATGATTTCTTCTCCACAGTTTCCCGAAATTCCAGCTTTTGTAACTGTGTGACCAGTGCGACATTTGTATTCCATAAATGTTGTTCAAATTTATCAACTGATCCAAAATTTTTGACCTCGTCGAAGGGCAGTCTGAGACCATTTAAAACCAATTCAGCATTAAAATTCGACGAAAAGAAATTAATACTGGTTGCCATCCTACAACAACACAGTAGGAGAATAAATACCCTACTTTTTCACTAACAAAATTACAGTTGAACAAAAATTGTCTGAATAGTAAAACGGTCCTACTGAGGCGATATTAAAAAGTTCTTAGGTTCAAAATTTTCAGAAATTCTACAAATATTAAACCCACAGATCTAACAACCGTCTTTCTCCTTCACATTCCTGTATTCCACTGACTTTATTCAAAAAGGTTAAAATAAAGGCACCGTGAGATCCAAAATAGCTGTCATCGCCATGGATCGCGTCGGGAGATATTTTCAAAGTTAAACTAATGGGTAAATAAGAGGTACACCTGTGTTCATCAATGGGTACAAGCTAGTCTTCCTGTATGATATATTTTTAAATTTGCTTGATCGCTTACGATAATTGCAAAAATCACTTCAACAAACTTGACACAGGCTTCCTTACACTATCTCATGCTGAATAAGATAGTAAACAAGTAATCCACAACGGTTTGCAAATTTGCCAGATCTGCACGTGAGTCACGTACCAATAACTTCATTAATCATCCAACTGCTAACAAATCCGATCTAATACCAACGATGTGTATCTGTTTCCCACCGATACTTCCCTATCTGGAGAGTTCATTTTCTACATTGAATCAATGGAAATAGTTTAAGAAATTTTGAACACCTTAAAGTTCAATTATTTGACCTGAATAATAGTAAAATATACTCTTGTACATAATGCGGAATGCTTTATACTCCATATCTACATATTATTTCTGAACAGGCGCACTTTGATACAGAGAACTTAATATTAAAAATGTACACTTTTTCCTTCTCGAACAAAAACTAAAACGAGACAACGAACAAGTTAAAAGATGGACAAAATGGCCAAATTAGATCAGTTTGAGATTAGAATACTGTGTATGTGTTTGTGGGTGTGTGTAAGGGGCCAGCAAAATGGAAAAAAATAAGACGCGTACACTGTTCGGACCTGTACAGAAATATTGTACAATCTGTAGGAAGGAACTTTTCATATTTAAAAATAAAATTTAGAATTTAAAAAATGAACCAATAAATTCTATCCAATTTTTGTAATGGCAATACAATGCCAAACAAAACAGGACAACATTACATACATTTCTATACGACACATAACATTCGTAAAAGAGTGTTCTAGCAGCACATTTAAAAAAGTTACAGAGGAAAGCACCGCAAAGAAATATTAAATGAATGGGAAAAGGACGAAAAGAGGGGAAAGGTTAGCAGTAAAGAGAATGCTTTGAGTTCAAGGCATTTACTGAACAACTTATTTTAGGAAGACGGTAAAGAACCGAACTACAGCATAGCGCAAGAAAGTGCACAGATTGAATGGAACAGGCCTTTCAAAAAGATTACAGATCTGTGTTCTCCAAAAACAAAGTTAGAAAACAAAAAACGAAACGAATATATTGAAATTCTGATCATGTCGAAAGTTCATGAAATTTATTTTCGATGAATTGAGTGTTATTCCCACTCGAATATTGGGATAAATTACTTTAGGTCAGAACAGCTCAACAATATTCAAAGAAATCAAATTATTATAAAACTAATCAAAACTGTTCATCTTAGTAGTAGCTATTCACTGTAATAGAGGCACCACCACAAATGCAGCAGAAAGACATGAAACCCGCGCTCAAATGAACATACACACAACAGGAAGCGACTATATGTTTCCATTTTATGATTTTGCGACAGCAAAATATTTTCTCTCCAATTTAATGTCCTATTAGTGAATTTGAAATTGAGATTAACTCAATATCAGAATCAATTAATTTAAAGATTTTCAACATCCCCTTAAATAAATGCAAACCTCGCTGGCTTAAAAAAACTAGAGAAATGTCGCTCCATATAAAAATGGAAAGTAAAGACATCATGAAAAAGACAAAAAATCTTAACTCTAATTCGGCTTACTGATGTTGATTGTAGTTTTCAAACTGCGCGGGTGACTGGCAGCAGATGCAAGCCATGTCATATGTGAAGGGACAGTATCATTGGAATCGACTGCTGAGCGATTTTTCATATCCATACTAAAAAACCATGGGTCACTCGGAAGAAGCCGATCCAAGACCGGTGTTACCAACGGTGCAGTACCTACCAGCCGGGAAATTGCATCAGTTTGGTGCGCCACAGGATTTTTGGTGCCCCAGTCATTTAAACGACTGATGACACTATCAGCCTGTGCACGCAGCTGCTCATCTTCTTCGTCCGATAATTCTGAAAAATTATCTGACTGTTTTTAATAACTTTGGATAAATTCCAGAAATACAAAAGGAAATAAATATCCACTATGATCGACCTTTCGTTGTTGCGATCCTTATGGTATTATCAGAGCTCTTCTGCATATTTGTTACATCTGATAAGCTTTTATATAGCAAATTATCTGAACGTGTCTACACAAAGTAAAAATACAATTATCTTTCTAGGCTTTTCAAGATAATCTTATAGCAAAATGCTGCGTGATCCAATTTTTAGCTAGACAGTCGCAAGAAAAAGTTGTATATTCAGCAAAGAGTAAAAGAAACAATTGAAAATTGTTCTTCGGGATTCAGATCTCGAAAAACTGCGATTATGTCCTGGCAGTGAGTGGAGTGGATGAATGATCGAGAAATAGTAATACAACATTATTGGTGTACTCTTATAACGGGGATATCTACACTCAAAATCTTCATGTCGTTGAAAATTTGTAATCAGTAAATATGCATAATAAATTGTTAGACTTCAATTTCCAATGATGGTATTTATTTGCCGACTAATATCTGGTCTAGAAAGGATAAAACCTAAGGTGACTACTATTACCGTATACTGGAATTACTTATATCATTACTGCTTTTGGTTCACAGCAGCTATTTTACAGCAAATCAAGGAACAAAATATGGGATTACAGAACTCGGATGAAAAAGTGGTATTGAGAAAACAAACCCCGACAAATCAAAAGCGATTATTATCAAAAAAGAGTAAATCACCTGAATTAGGTGAAAATTGTGCGTTAGAACTGACAGTCGTTGAGATCGAATTTCCGGGGTTACAAGATGTATATGAATTTTTAATCACAGATTTTGGAATAATAATAGTCATTTTTCGGTTGTGATCCACTCCTGTCGTTCGCTTGTGTCGGTTAAGTCGATTAACATCGTTATTTCCAAGTGTCATTTTCAGCCTATCCATTTCATGTGGTGCACTTTTCGATACATGGTTCACTACTGGTTGTTCTGAATCAACCACATGCTCTTCCCCATTTCGACCGAGCCGAATTTTCAACTTTGGAACCTTCAGAGGGGGTTCTCGTTCTTCATCAATTTCATCTTAAATTTAAACAATACAAAACATAAAAACTAGTAAAAAATCTGGTGAAACATTAGAAAACGAAAAATACAGGAATGTGCTGACTATTTTTTGGTGTTATATGCAGAGATATATGATTTGTTCGCGGATCCGTCACTGATACAATATTATTTTTACGCGTTATACGCATAAGAATGCGTGGATGAGGTGTGTCATCACGATGAGAGGCAGCATCTTCCGATTTCATATCCTCCAATCCCGAACAACTCGGCAATAAACCATTTGCCTGAATATAGAGTTTTTAGTATTTAAGCCGCCATAAAATTATTAATTTTAAAATTTCTATGGAAAAAATTTAAGCCATAATCGATAACTGTTGCTGCTTTGCTAATTAATAGGTCGAATCAGATTTTCGACCTATTAATTAGCAAAGCATTTTCCATTTTCCATTTTCCATATAATCTTGATCATTATTTAAAATGTTGAGAGGTTTTTCCAAAGAGAGAGTATATTCCAGAACATATAAAAATAAAAAAGCAGAGGTACAAACCTCTTCACTGCAAGTCTTCATGGGATCACAGTGTTTCCTCTTCTTCTTTTTCTTCTTTTTTTCCTTATTTTTCTTGCTACTGCTTTTGTTCAAACAGTTTTTCAAATTGGCATCAGTTAATGCGATTTTTATTCGGATTGGCGGTCTTTCAAGCTTTTCAGCCTAAACAATTATTTTAGATCCGAAGCGTTCTCCATCCACGAAAATACCATTCGCTTTAATGGCGTCTTTCTGAATGATAGTCCGAGCATTTCACTCCAAATAATTCACGATAGAAGTTTGCTAAGTATTCAATTAAAACCGTTTAATCCACATAAAACTCAAAGAATTCTCCGAACAAAAAACTGACCTCTTCTTTATGTTCCAAAATTTTCGAGCTCTCATTGTCGCAGCTTCCTACCTCCGTCTCGCTAATTTTACTGCGATCTTCCACCGGAACACAGTTCTCGATGCCTTCCTTTTCTTCCGCAGTAATGGATGTTGAAACTCTCTCCAGCGTAGCTGCATGTGCTAAGGCAATGACAGCCTCCAGCTGTTCGGTTGATTTAATAGAAGGTACCGTGTTTTTTACAACAAACATTTGTTCAGGTAGATCATCAGTGACTGGCGAATACAATTCTTGATGCGAGCTTACTGAATCACTCTTCTCCCGTAAAGTGCAACAAGTAACTGTAGTGGGTAAATCGAGTGACGGATTTGAATCAGTCCAATCACTTGTAGCCAGGTTTTTCTGGAAATACATAGATCACTATTTTATCTTCTAAATTCAAGACAACTGCAGTAACAAAAATTTCATGAAGTTAACGAATTTTTCAATAGTAAGCATTTGGATAACATATGATAATCCATATTTTTCATTAGCTGGAAATTAACCTCGCCATTTGTTTTGGTAACATCTTCCTTTATATCGGGATCATTTGCACCTTCTGTATCACTTGTTATTGTAGTCTCTTTAAAAACCAGCACTTCATCAGTCAGATCGGAAAGCACCTTTTCTTCGTCATCAGAACCCGTGGACTTCGAAACTGGAGACTTTTCGCTGTCAGATGCTGTGAATGGACTAATAGTACGAGCAGCAATTTCACTCTCCGAGAAAGTATGATAATCAAAATGCAATTTTGGGATACTTTTCTGTACCAATTCTTTCCGACGTCCTTCTACATCCATTCCACTCATATGACTGCATATTGCAGAATTTGCAACGAATTCTTCTAAAAAGAAATTTTAATAGTCCAAGGGCTCAGTATAAAACTATGACGCAATAAAAAAAAACCTCACACTTCGCTTCAATAATTTTGCGATAGTTAAAATTTTTTTTCTACCTCTGCCACAGACAACCGCTATTCGTTTCTCCTCATCCAGCAGACGACGTTCATGTTCAGCATCAAGTGAAAGTAAAAGGCACTCATCTGCTTTACTATGTCCCTCCTGAAAATATTATAAGAAAATCTCGTGTCTAGTTTTCTCCTCGAGAGATAAACAAAACGTTGGAGAATTTCTAACGTCATTTCACAATTCGAAAATTGATAAGGAACTTCATTAAATTCATAATTTCTCGAACTTGGATTAACCTGACTCTTCAAATTCCACCTTTTATTGTTATTCTTCTGATGAATGTTCTACTCGTCACTGTAGTGAGAAAAACTCCAGAACGTACATCACATTAAACTTTAAAAAAATTAATCTCACTTTGCGCCTAAAACAACGTATTTTTCATCAAATGACAGCTGATTAACTGGCGGTTTTTGAACCTGAATAAAAGACAGAAAACTACAACCTACTTGTACGTCAGCGATCAAAATATCAATTTTTTAAAGAAAATTAACAAACCATGGATTCTTTAAACAGCACAGATCGCACTCGTTGCTCGACAATATGTCTCCTGTTATTTAAATGCACAAAATGTCGCAGGCAGTGATAATCAACTGAAACTGCGTAAAATTCAATGAAGTGAAACTAAAATAGTTTGAAGTGAGATTTCAAATGAGGATATACATTTTCTCTATTCGAGTTATTTTTGTAAAAACTCTCGTCATTAGAAACATACAAGTATCCAAAATTTCCGAATTAAAATCCGGTTCGGAATAGACGTGGAACGGAAGAAGGCGTTGAAGCGCATCAGAGAGATCATGAAAAGGCGATGACACGTCTGGATGTTCCACAGAATTATGTAGCGATAAAAAGTAATCGTTGATCCTGCAATTGTGGATGAAACAGGAAACAGTAAGAACAGGAATTTAAATAACTGCAGTTTTTATAAATTATGCTGTGCAACATTCCTGATCGATTTACCACGGATACGCAAAGAATGTAAAACTACAAGTTGGGTTACATAAAATTCTAGAAAAATAACATCAGCAATTGAATGAATTTGCTAGACATCGCAAACCTTCTGGTTCTTTCGGCTTTCTTCGTCGCAATACATGCAGCAGTTTCAGCAGACGATCTAAGATTTGGTGGCGGAAATAATGGTACCGGTGGAGGCGGTGGTTCGCAAGGCACCTCACGGACTACACGACGAGAGAGGTGCTGTTCCGGTTGCAAAATAACAGCCTGCGGCACAGTATTTGGCACTGAGTGGATATAATTTTCCCGTACTTGATTCTGTTGCACTGATGGTTGACTGACAACTGCTCGGTATGAACTATACTGTGTGGTCGACACCTTAAAAGTAACACCCATCTCAGTCATCAGGTTTAAGCAATCAATTCAGTGTTCGTAAAAAATCATAAAGTTATTGATGAAGACCGAATTTCAAATACCAAATTCAAATTTTTTTAATTTATGAAATCGTGATCAGCATCGAAAATACTTCATACCTGATGAATTTGACTATTATTACGAACACTGAATTGATTGCTCTGCACAGTTTCATGAGCCTGATTGTAATGAGCCGATATTTGGTATGAATTCTGGTAAGAAACCGGAACTCTTGCTGGTGTTGCTGCTTCATAATTCGGTTGCTGCTGCTGCTGCCGATGCGCTGATTGCTGTTGATGCTGTTGTTCGCAGCTTGTAGAAGGCTGCACTTGATGTACCACTATAGTTGCTTGTCCACTATTATGGTTGTTCCTGTTATGATTCTTTTGTCTAGTGTGAGCTGTCAAAGTCATCGGCTTGGGATTTACCACCGACAACAAATCCTTGTCTCTTAAATGCAAAACATAGCTGAATAATGTGAGCGCTGGAAAACGAAACAAGTAAAAAACACGGATAAGATTAGATAAAAATAAGAGTACATGTGTCGGGTTAAAACGAATTACAAAATAACATACTTATGCTGTTGCGCAAGAGCTTCAAAGAAGATTTGTGCTCGCTTATTTTCGAGTTCCTTTATTTCTGCTGAATGATCTACGTTATAAGCCGTTTGCTGAAAATAGTCCCAAATGAACAGAAATTTCTCAATTTTACAATACTATTCTACAAATGACAGAGAAGGCATTTAGCTTCGATTTTTTACTGACAACTGCTCTGTTAAATGATCGAATATAACAAAATTCCCAGTATCGTGGAAGCGAATCACACAGTGCACTAAAATGTACAAAGCTTACAATCCTAAACTGCTCTATTAAAATTTGAAACCTTACAAGATTTTGTAAGCGCGATATTTCTTTAGAAAGATTAGCCACCTGTTCGCTGTTCTGTACACTTAACCTCATTTCAATCCCATGCGACGGGGGTAACAACTGATTTATAGATGCATCAGTTGACGCAGCAGCAGCAAGTTTGTTTGCTTTTATCAGAACAGAGCCTAGAGTGCCACCCTGATTAGTGTTCTGAAAAACAAAAAAATCAAATTAATTATATTCTGAAAGTAAAACAAAACTGAATTTCTTCCTATAAAAAAATTTTCAGGAAAGTATTTTATAAAGAAATCTAATAATACAAAACAAAGCGCAATTAAAAAAGTTTAAGACCTTTCTGCGTCCATTTCGCGGTTGAGAATTCCGTTGTTTTTTGGTGGTTGCTGGGACTGATGTCACTGCCTGAACTGCTGTCTGCTTAAACAATAAAAAATGTGTAAATCATTTCTATCATCATCGTCATCATCATTATAAATGTTACGTGCGAGTGGAGAAAGTTTACAATACATTAGGTGCTATGTTACTAAGACTAGTCAAATCAGCACAATGCTTAATAAAAGCTGCATTCAAAATTTAGTCGGAGGACCTGAAAGAAGCCATTGGTGTCCCTAGAAAGAATCTACTTCATCTACTCACATTGTTCACAGCTAAAAACATCCTTTCTGTTAACATTTCCTTTATAAGAACTTACAACTTGTGAACGGGAAATAGCTGGTTGTGACAACAAATGCTGCATAACAGACTGGCCCTGTTGTGGTGCACCAGATGTAACGCCGACTGTAAGTGAACGAGGTATACGCGTCACGATTTGTTGTGGCTGTTGTTGCTGGATCTGATGATGCGGATGGTTCTGTATCACATGTTGCGTTGCAACAGTCGCAGATTGACCAGTGTTAACTGTTTGTCCATTTCCTATAGGATGTGCAATCAACTGCGACTGCGAAACTTGCCCTTGCGACAAGTTCTGACTATTCCCTGCTGGTTGAGTTTGTGGTCGACAGAAATTTGGTACTACAGCTATAACTGTTCCTGCGCTAGTTTGAACATGCTGCACTTGAGCCTGCACAAACCACTGTCCGTTAACAGCTTGGACACAACCGGGTGGGTGTTGTTGAGGTTGAATAACCGCTCCTGAATATGAATTAAAACCAGAAATTAAACTATGAAAAGTTTAAATGAAATGAAACTCTTTAAAAATCGAACTTCTTATGACAGTGCTCAGCAATATCAATCGCTAATAAACTTGGAAGAACAAAAATCAGTTAAGTCAAGATCTATGAGATTCAGGTTGACATAAAAAAGGCTAGTATACCACAGAAGAAAAAATCCATCTTATACTGAAACCATAAGCAAATACATACTTTTCTCCCTTTGTTCAAGTTCCACAAACGATGCGAAATCTCCATTTTGATGAAGACCCGAAACGGATGGTTGAGTAAACTGCAATTCTGCTGGTTTGGTAATCAGAAGTGGAGAGCTTGAGGGTATCGAAAGCACGCTCAAATCTGGATTTAGTTCATATTCAACACTGGTGAGCTCGGATGATTGGACCTGCGGTGGGGGATGCAAAATAGGCTGCGATGAACCAGAAGGTACTGAAGGAATACGGCTATTACTTAAAGTGATGAAAGTTTGCTGCTCCGCTGACACTGGGGACAGTTTCGGTGGAGGTTCAGAAGGGTAAGGTTCGCGGGTCGGGATATGGCTAAGTGGTGATGGACAGGACCGCGTTGATACAGTAAGGCCAAAATCGGTTGCTCCACTTGTAGGAGGACTACTACATTTCAATGTTTCATCTTCGAGACCCAACTGCAGCCATTCATCTTCATAATGCCTGCAAAATGAATTTTTTCATCTATTGTTTATTAGTAGCGGAGTTTTTTTCCACTTATTTTTGACTATTAATCTCAGAAAAAAAGAAAAACAAACATTGACTATTAATCTCAGAAAAGAAAACAAGAAATCGAGCCTTGTCTTGATGTTTTCACGTGTAAAGTGAAAAAACTCCGAATTTGAGCATTTCATGGTACATTACGCTACTAATAAACACTTAATAGATGAACATTTTGTCAACAAGTACGCAGTAATTATGGGAAAGCAACTTACTCGGAAAGATCATCAAAAGGACGAAACCCGCTCGAAGACATCATATTCCTACGAATAGCGTAAGGAATCACTCTTTTCTTCACACATTTCCACTAAAGAAAATGAATATTAATAATAGTACTAATAAAATCAATTTTCCACAAATGTCGAAGCGAAAAAAATTAAGTTATCGAAAATTCAAACAGGTAAGCTCCTAAAAAATAAACTGGACTATATGAAGATTATTTTATGGTTTTTTCTGACATTGCAATTCCCAGTACTCCCAAACTCACTATCCACGTTACGTAGTTCGTTGTCGCACTCTGAAAATCAAAAAACCTGACCAGGAAATATAAGGCACTATTAATTCTCATTAAAATCAAACAGGTCAATGTTAGATTGCTTTGGAAAAAACATTGTCAATTAATGACACGAACAGTATTTAAAAAATACATTGACAAAGAGCAAAGAGACAACGAAAACACATTTATCATACTAAAAGAGTGATGAATACGGAATAATTGATAGACGTAAAATGAAACAAGACGGACTGCTAGAGCACGAGAAACATTAAAATTTCTCTCAATCAAGTAAATGCACATTACTCACAATTAATTTGATCCACTTGCTTTGTAACCAAAAAAAAACTGAGGAAGATGCTAACATTAATCTACCCCTATAAAGCATTTGCATTCCTACAGTAAGAACTAAAAAAAACATATGCTCATTCTCAATCCTGTTTGCTAAATTCACTCGATAAGAGTTAAAAAGAAAATGACCTAAACTGATCTTACGTTACCATAGTATTAATATCCCCTTTGACATCTGTCCTCTTTCACCACCGTCGCACTAGCACCAACCATATAACACAAGAGAGTGAATAATTTATATCATACTAAGGAGAATTTCAAAATGTTTTAAGAAATTCCCACCAACCTCTTCGAAGTATAGAACTTCTAACAAGGCTTGCAAAATTACACTCACTGTTTACTTCATCACTTACTCCTCAAATCTTGGAAATCTCCGCAGAATACCATCACTTTTGATGTAAACTGAAAAAATTGCAGCCCCACAATGCATTCGAAAATTTCGACATTGCAATAAGAAATGTATTCTTTACCACCGTAAACTTCTGTTGAAGACAAAATACCTGACAAACAATTAGATGATTATTTCAGAGCAACACTTATGCATTCCTCTGGACAAATAACGGATTATAAATGCTGATATTAATTCAAGAAATTATACTTTAAGACGGAAAATACACCAGTATTTCCACCAATGTTTCCAGGATACCGGACGCATGATCACTTAAATACTTTCGCAAGTCTTGCATCTTACTGTCATTGCACATAAATCACCATTTCCGGAAAGTATCAGATCATAAGCAATACATTCCCCAACCTGTTATGCATGACTTCCAGTTCTAATATCCGTTTAAATATGCATTACTAATTAATAAAAGAGCTTGGTTTAGACTGTAAAAAGTTATATGATCTGAACACTTGTCAAGGAATTCACCATTCCATATACGCGACACGGTAAATCAGGATATTTATACCTAACACTTTTACATAAAGTATCTTTATGTAAAAGGTGTTAGGATAAATATCCTGGTTTTACATAAATTTGACACAGAGAATGCTTGAAAGAATATTTCGTGCAAATCACCATCATGATGCATTAAGGAACAAAGTTCAGAAATAATCTGAAGATTAATAAAAGGCAAAATAAGCAGAAAAGAGGGTTAGATAAGTGATAACGACAAGCAGTAATTGTGAAACGATCAAGCTGTGTAACAGCGACGCACCATCCAGACATACTAGTTAACAGGGAGAAAGTATGCACTTCTGACGATCACAAGACTGGAAGATCGCATTTCAGTAAAGGTGAACCACGGGATAGTGACAAGATGGAAAATAATCACAACTACTCTGCTGATGAAGACAAGCTTCGATGATAATGACAGCACCTCCCTTAATTAATCGAAATTTTATTAACATACAACGCGACGCGCTCGTGACGCGTACCGAGACACTTTTTGGCGCGTCGCCAAGCAACCAATCTCACTCAATCGCTGCTACTCTGACCATTCATTCAAATTATATGTAAGTTGCGTGTGTTGCAGCACTATGCCCTACAATTAACCGGCCGGCGTGTGTAAGTGGCAGCGCACGTTAGCAATTAATTAGCAATTTCAGTAATAGAGTGTGTTCGGTGAAAAAAAACTGAAGCATGAAATTAACACTCTGATGACGTTCCATCTAAGTATATGTAACAGTGATCAATAAGACGACAAAGTAGCTAGTTCGAGATGGTACTGTCTTGCCATGTGTTGGTCTGTTGAAACCTGAATGAGAACACGCTAAATGGAATAATTTATCACTCACGGTGATAAGGCTTTCTTACGTAACCAATATTGAGTAGCATCATGTACCGTGATGGAATGGCTGTTTAGATCGGTATATTTGACAGTCGACTTTAAATCAACGAGTTCCTGGAGAAACAGGACAGGATTTAAACAAGGATTATGGCAACGTCGTGATAATGCTGAATGTGTATTCCAACATTTTTGAATAACTTCCCCGGAAGTTTCTTCTTCTTAGTTCGATTATGTTGTATTGCTCAACCACGCCAGTGCAAAAATTTGAGGCAGTAGTTCGTGTGATCACGGGAATTATGCTATGTCGGTGCGGAAATACTGACATAAATCTCGAATATTTCAATTTCAGCACTAACTTTCTAACTTTGTGTATGGCAGTCAGCCGGCTATACGCGAAGCTATTTTTTGTTGCATCACATAGTTGAAACTGCTCACAAGCCTTTCATGGTTGAAAACTGAGCAAAGAAGTAACTCATGGCGCACCTTTTTGCGCGGCAACTTCAAGAAAAAAAGGAAAGTATGGAAGGATGATGAGCAGAATCCCAGGTATCTTGTTGGTTATTGATATATGCTAATTCCACAGGACTGAAAATACCTAAAACGAAAGTAATTTCACCTAATCCAAGCTTTTTATTTACTTTGCATGTTCATTTAATGTCGTTTTTAATTTACATTGTCACGAGCCTTATTGACATAACAGAATGTCTACATATGACGGCATTGTTATATTTATCAGCCTACTGCAGCACGAGAGGTGCTTCCAATGAGAAAGCATTGCGGCAACTAAACGAACTCTACGAAATTGTAGATAATCCCAGATTTCATATACAAGATAATAAACACCAACGAAAAAAGTGTTTTTGTAAAGTATTTACTTTCAACATATTCTTGAGAAAGGAAATGCTTCGCAACGAAATGACGTGAGCTATGCGCAATGGATAAAGATGAAATATGACTTCAGAATCAACATGATTTAAAATGTGATTTCTGCTGTCTGCTACAACATATTACCGCGTTGCATCCCTTTTTTTATTCCTGACCTTTTCCACAATTCTGTAATGAAAAAAAGTAATCTATATGTACGTTAAAGAATCTACTCATATTTTACTATCCTTTTTATACACCTTGACTAATAAAATGAAACCAAATGTTCAGTGTAGAAATCACACTATGGAGCCCTAGAGCCCTATTAGTAAAAATCAGAATACGGACCAATTGTGTTTTATACCATTACCAATCAAAATTAATGGAAAAAATTCCGTTAATATGGAAAGAGCGCTCAATATTCATCTAGAACATAAATTATACATAATGTACAAATTAAATGGAAAGTTCGTTAACAGCAGTTTGAAGACACATGCAAAGACTTTTCCCAGGAATAAAGAAATACTTTATTCCTGGTAAAAGTATTTGTTTTCAATGATAAAAGATTGCAAACAATTAAATGAAAAAATAATGAATGACAGAAAATTTTTCGAAAATCGGTTTGCTATACGGGGGTAGGTGTTGCTGCTGCATCTTCATCGTCCACAAATTCCACATATGTAAACGGGAAAGTACCTCTTTTACCGTTCAAGATTCCTTCGCAAATACCAGACGGATGTAGCTTGGTTACTTTCAGCATATCACCTTTCTATAACGAAGACTAGTTACATTCATACTTTAGGCCAATAGGTTTTATTTCATATAAACTCTAAAATTTAGAACGGAAAATAGAACTATTACAATAAATGTAATGAGAATGTCCATAACGAGGTTTCGGTAGGCATGCAAACACCCAACATAATATGCAACGAGTAGTCAAAAAATACATTTTATTCTAACCATTAAAGTATTTCGTTCAATCAATCTTCTGAATAAGCTGTCAATAATTTTGGGAAAAAGAACCTTTAAGCGTAGTGCTTCTGTATCGTATACATTTGGTCGTCTATCCAGAATTACACGCGCTAGTGTTGGCATGTGTGGCTGTAATAAAATATGCTCATGAAACGTAAATGTTAGTAATGACAAATTTTACATATTTACATAATATTTACAGGACCTGAAGCTCTGAATAAATTTCACTTACGCACTAACCGTCTCAGAAAGTTGGGTATTGTTCAAGATATCATCATTAGTATCACTAAGAACTGATGCACCGCTTAAACGATTTTCTGATACTGAAGAATCTGGACTGTCTCTCTGCATTAGAACTTCATCAAGTTGTGCCTGGAATTAGAAAATACTTGCTGGAAACACGATAGAAACTGAAGTTGCATATAAAAATCAATGTATTGCTAAAGCATCTCTTACATGAAAACTAGCTGGAAGTCTCACCAAGTAATTTCCAGGCACAAGGCCAACATTACCCAAAGCATTACGAGCTTCCCACCACTCTTCCTGTGGTTTTTCGATTATATCAAGAATTTCATTTTTCTCAAATGAAAGATCTGTTGGTTCTTGTCCTTCAAATGAGTATAAAGCAATCATCTGAAATAACTGCACATAAAAGAACAAAAGAGAATGGAATTACATAACAAAAAAGGCAGGATAAAAAATAAGAGTATTTCATCTCTCATTATATGTTCTTTCATATGCGCCTACTCATATGTTTTTTATTTAATATACGTTCGTTACAACTACACTTTGAGCAAGATCAAAGAAGCTCATATACTAGCCAAAAAAAACCGGAAATAAAACCATACGCAATATGGACACATAATAATACTACTAAACAAAAAAATTTTATCTCAAAACTTCGTTTAATAACAAAAAAAAAAACAAGAGATATAATACACAAAAGAAAAGGGAGAGACGTACCCTATTAATTGCGGCTTTTCGGAGTGGACATACTAAACTTACATTCGCCAAAATTCTCATTTTGAAATGGTTGAGTAAGGCAGGAATGTCAACAAAGTACTGATCAGCTATCTGCAACACTAGTTATAAATTGTTGTTATTTGCACAGTATAAACAACACAATTTTAAGAAGGCAGAATTTTAATAAGCAGGAAGATCTATTGGTATCAAGCAAATTATTTACTCACTTTCACATTTGTCTTGCCATTATCCGCTTCAACGGGCTCAATGAGATAATGTCGAACCTGCTGATCACCGGACAGTTCTTCTCTACAACAGTGAAATCTGTACAATGTTATGGAACTGAAGTGAGAGTAGAATTTCGACCAAGTGACTGAAAAAATATTTGAAATGATCAAAACGCACCATATGAGGCTAAGGAAGACAAAAGTACCTGATGTTCCTACCTGACACTTAAAGCATAGCTTCCGGGAGTTGTTGAGTCTCTGATAAGAAATGTACCGAGATCAGAATCAGGCTGACACAGTAGCCGTGTTGCTTCCTCTCGATCAACGTGGAAATAGAAATTCCTCCAGGAGTAAGGATCGAACGAAGAGGACGACGACTCCCTCATCCTCGAAACATTCGCCACCACCACTTTTCCGTCTTCTCTAATTTCTCACGCACTTCTCGACGAAGCCCACGGTCCATAACTGGCCGTGATATGATAGAGACATTGTGCAAATTAATGCGAGCATTGTGGATTGTTCAAACATATCCACTTCCTGTGAGTGCTGAGAGTATATTCCATCTTAATCAGGATGGAATATGTGCATATAGAAAGCTTAGAATGTGGACCGGGTGGCAATTCGTTGAGTTTTGAAACGGCATATGAAGGATGTTGTTGTACGGGACCATGTACAGCAAGTACCGGCTGCACTTGTCTTCTCTACAATCAAGCAAGTCTTATTTACTTTGATGTAGGGTTCTAACAAACTCTTTTAGCATTTATTATTAGGATTTTAGAAATTTCTGGAATTTAATAAATGATATTTTCAATACATCAGAAAATGTGAAGGAAAAAAAGAGCTTTATTTTTACTTCGCGAATTCTCCCATGTACTGCTCCTCACTTTGATATATCAAAAAGGGAATCATAGACAGTCGGTATGTGTATATATCCATATGTTTTAATCCAAGAATTACAGTAAGCTTAGAGTAATCTATTGGGAAATTTTTAGGATATATTCAAGAATCAGAATTCCATTAAGAATGTTGACAACAGTTTGCCAATTCTGGAGTGTTTTGCTGAATGTTCTTGCTCCTTCTTTCCAGATAATTGTAAAAATAGATGCGTCCAGTTGGGCTCCTCACTTCCTCTTGAGGCTAGCTTTTCTCTCATTAATTTGAAAAAACTTCGGGCATCCTGTTTAAAGATAAAGCTTCTCGTAATTTTAGGTTTTTGATGCTGGCGAAAAAGGTTATGGATTACAGTGTAAAGAGCTGATTAAAAAAGGTCGCTTTGTTATTGAATACATTGGAGAAGTAATTGGGCCTGATGAAGTGAAAAAGCGCCAATCTGATACAAACTATGTTCTGACGATTAAGGAGATTTTCCGAGGTGATTAACTTCCTATTATGGTATTACAATGATTTCTCGTAAAAATTTTTCTTGTCTGCTCTTCTTTCTCTCTGTTCTTGCATTCTTTCGTTGCTGTTACTGCAATTCTAACTTGAAAAGAAATGAAAATACTTCAACTTCACTTTATCTCCTGTCTTCCTTTTTATCGTCGTCACTATGTAGCGATTTCATTTATTCTAATGCGACTAACATGTTGTATTAATTGATGAATGAATTTAGATCATACTGAAGTGACGTATATCGATCCGTCGACACGTGGAAATCAATCACGATTTATAAATCATGGTTGTAATCCTAATTTGGCAATGATTCTTGTGAGATACGGTACTCCACAGGTACACGTTGGGCTCTTTGCGCTTCGTGATATACCTGCTTATGAAGAGCTAACCTACGATTATGGTGCTAATAGTTCGGAATTTTGCCTGAAGAAATGTTTGTGTGGCAGTACGAATTGCCGATTATTTCTTCCTGCTTCTATTTCATAACACATCACGCGGCCATTATGTGCCTTTTTCTTCGGTAATCAGTTTTTAAATTCATTTTTGCGTGATATCAGTCACTACATAATAAATTATAGCACAATTGAGATTGAACAGTTTCACTTAAGTTTAATTACGCTACTGTTAGTTTTCAAAAAATAGGAAGTTTCTTTCTGCACACAGCAATAAAGCAGTTCTTAGTGAAAACGTCACCAAAGAAGTAGAAAAGTTATAAAGGTGAGTTAAGAAGTTAGGTATATTCGTAAACTTTTGGAATTCTCAGGTTTCATTTTATGGTCAGTGTTATCGGATTTTAATTTGTTTTGATCAAAAAATAAATATTTTTGGAACAGAAAAAAGTAAATTCACATCATTAATCATCATTAATCACTTTTTCACTTTACGAGACCAAAATTTTTGTACATGAACAGTTGTCATATTTACAAAGCTCTAGGATATGCTTTTAGATATATGATTTTATAAATATTGACAAATAAAAATAAGTCGCAGGAGAGTTGTGGTAAAATTCAAGCTTTGAGAAGCCCGTAATATGCGGAAATATATAGTGTCATTTTCGTAGGGATGCCCATTAGCTTCTCAATTGAAATGGTGATCAGTTAGGTCAAATTCCAAAATTAAAACACCTAGTTCACAAATTTATGTGAGCATGTAAAGAAAAGTCATAACTAAAACCAATATGAGAAGCATATGTACCCTCCCAGTAAAGCAATCCTAAATTTCTTTGGTTTTTCTTAAATTATTATCTTTTCTTATCATTGTTCCATTTCTTAAAATTTATTCTACTGTTCTCTTTATGTCCTTAATCATGAAAAGCAAAAGTCAGTAACAGAATGGAAAGAAATGTGGTAAATTGAAAAATCGGGGAATTAAAAAAGTTCCATTTTGGATACTAGTGCAGTACGTTATGGGCTACAATCCGTATGATATGTTGTGTAATTCAATGTCTTGAAGTTTTTTTTTTTCTATCTACAGCGTCATAAATAGAATTTGATGGTCTTTATTAACAATGAAACATTTACCAATTGATATAAACAATTTTTGGATTTGTATAAAGAGACTGGAAATGTGCTTGCAGGAAGGAAATTTCATGCTAAAAAAATAACCTGTTAATTTTATGATGCATATGGAATGAAAGGTGTATGATTGGAAAGACTTATTTAACGTGATGAAAAGAAATGCGAAAAATATGTTAATTAGCGCAAATGTGGGACGGAGATTGTTTGTTGGGAAATTATAGCCCTGCTATCATCAACTATTCCACAACTAACTGCGCAGCAAATAATGATGATATCAGCTTGCAATAACTACCATCTAACACTAGAAATTAGCTATATGGAAGCTTACCCTATATAAATGCTACAACAATGGACCTGCCGAATTATAAACTCTTTTCAGCTCAGCAGTCCTCGCATTTGATCCTTCCATTGATTTTATTTATTAACACAAAGATTTTTGTAATTAATGGGTTGTTACAAATTTTAAATGTTTGTTTACATAAAATTCTAAGGAGTTTTTGAAAATTTGACTTCATTTTTCTGAAAAATCATGACAAATTATAATATTGATATATAACAAGCAGTATTTACTGAATTTTTACTCAATTTTGGAAGAAAAGTAATTTAAAATAAAAATTTAAATTATTTGAACAAACCGTTTGAAATGTCGAAGGAAAAACGAAAGCTTTGCTTTATTCAGATAATTTTTTCAGCAATATTAACTACAAAAAAGTTCTTGATGAAATTGTTCATAGTTTTATTGATCACTGTGAAAATAATCACCGGTGAAACGAAATCAGAAACAATCGTACCTGCAGCATTCCCGTCACCAACATCCTTTCTGAATAAGCATGCTTCACCAATACCTGTTGAAATTACTCCCATACCTGCTGATGATTTTAGCCCAAGATTTGATGGTTTGAATTCAAAGATTCTACTTTGATATATTTTAAAAATATTATCATACCGAAAAGAAATAGTTTTTAATTCCATAAAAATATCTTTCAACTCTATTCTGTGCAACATTTTAGCAATATTCAAATTTCTGAAAACGATTACGTGATTTAGTTTCAGCAATACGTTTTGTAGTTTGTATAACATTATACTTTTTTTATCACAAAATTTTTCCTTGACTGACAGCATTATTAAGGTAAGATTCCTTTCAAACATTTATAACTTTCATACTCATACATAAGCAGTTCCACTGATTTTTCCCATCTTAACTCATGTTTCTGCTCAAATAAATTAGTTTTTATGATGGTTCCAGGCATTATTTCGAGAGAAAAAAAAACACTTTTAAGCAAGAGTTAACTTTCTACTTATAATTCAATTACATAAATTTCACCGATCAATTCTATCACTTCTAGTCTCATTATTATTAATTACAGATTATATCAATTCAAGTTTTTCTTGTTCAGAATTTAGACGTATCGATACAAACGGTGATCAGCAAATTACATTTGCCGAATTTATATTAGCTGATCGGCCATACATTGAGGATAAATCGCGGTTGTACCACAAACAAGATTTAAATGGTATTTATTTCTAAAATATCTCTTTGTTCCGATTTTTTTTTAACGAATTAAAAAATTTGAAGCTTTTTTATCGGTAAAAATTTTTCCTATTGAAATGGATCTTATATTAATAAGCCTGCTGATGATATTGCCTGTTACCTTAGGTCTTAATTAACCAAATGTATAATAATTTATTTTAATACCGATATCATTTGTCAAAGTTAAAATATCAGTCTTACTTGGCTAAACATTAGGTGATGGTATTGTGAGTAAAAGTGAATTCGCTTCGTATTATCGGAAAAGAGAAGAAGAGCGTCGACTGAGGGAACAGCAAGCGGAAAATTTTTTCAAACAATTGGTGAGTTTTTGTAAAAACTTTATTTTTCTAGTATTGAAAATTAATGGTATAATTTGTGTAAAATATTGGAATTAAATATACTAAATTAATGAATCTCATTGTAGGAAGTACCATTCACTCAACCATTCGGTTTCGGATTCCCACACAATCCATTCTTCCCATCAAATAGTCCACCTATTCAAGGTACGATGCGCAATACTTCTTCGCTGGCAGTGTCGCTAGTTAATGAAAACGGCAATGGCACTTTGCAATCCTTGCTTTGATAGCTTTATTTGTGAAATTTAATTTATTATACGGTTGTGTATTATCATGACGTTATTTCCTTGTAGATTCTTTTGACCCTCAATTCTTGTTTTTTTCTCTTTCACTAACTTTATATTTCTTTTCATGCTTTCTCAATTTTCGCATAGAGAACATATACTTGGAAAACATCAATTTCATTATAAGAAACATGGTGAAGTAATTTTCCCCGTAGATTGCGACTCCACTTCTTATAAATTCTTTCTTATAAATTAGCATGCCTATAGCAAACATTAAAAGTGTTTAATACTGTAATTTATAATAAAACAAAGCTACCTTGAAAAGTTAGTGTTAATAGAAGACTTAATCCAGAGAAGTCAATTGAAAAAATAAAACTAAAAACTTTCATAAAGTTTATTATGTTGTTCAAGAGAAGCTTGCTAGAGTAGTACAATATACAACTTTAGAATAAATACATTAGCTTCAATTTCGGATATGATGATACTCTGACTAATTTACCAGTAGTCTAATTGTCTTCTCGGATAAAAGACTCAAAAGTAGTATCTGATGTTTATTGGGGCGATTGCAACGGAAACCGATGTTTCACTTCGCGTAGGATAAATCATAGAAGATGGCGGAAGGTCCTCAAATTCTTGTTAGAATCGATCTGTAAACTATTCTGTCACCATACACCTTCAATGTTCCAAAAAACCAATTTTGAATCAGTCTATTTTCATCACTGATAGAAAATTTCTTTCTATTTTCAATCTTGCATATTTCAAAAAAAATATTTTAAATACTTCTGTTCATTAAAAAAATCAATAATAATGGGAGCGGGATTTCTAAAAAAATTCCGCTCCCATAAATTGTTGAATAAATTGTGATCACCCTACCTGTTATGGTTTTTTCAATGATCAGTAAAATTTAAAAAATAAATAACTATCTTCAAATAAATCTGAAACAAAATCAGAATACAAAACAATACCTGTAATTTGGGAGCATTACATTAATTCTGATCAACTGATCAGAAAAGTCTAACTTATCAGTTTTATGGGGAACCATTGAGAAGTTAATAAATGTAGATAAATCGTTTAAAACCGGTCAAGTAAATGGGACGAGCAATTGTAATTACATAGATTTATGTAAAATGCGCAATCTAAAAAAAAATTGATAGCTATTCGCATGAAAATTTCGGGAATAAATGATATTTT
This sequence comes from Acanthocheilonema viteae, assembly GCA_900537255.1. NCBI lineage: Eukaryota > Metazoa > Nematoda > Chromadorea > Rhabditida > Onchocercidae > Acanthocheilonema > Acanthocheilonema viteae. The sequence continues at coordinate 13,616 of UPTC01000124.1, read as the reverse complement.
TATTTTTTAACATTTAATATTTGATCCATTTATTCACTCGTCTATTATATGACTGAGCAAAATTAATATTTCCAGATAAAGAACATTATTATTTATAGCATACAAATTATTTAAAATATTTGCCTTCGAAAGTACATATCAAATCCATTTCTGCAGTTTTTATACAAATTATAATCACAAAAATATTTTTATCTTCTTCATTCGGAAATTTAAGTGAATCGCCGATGTCTCGTACTGTTGAATATGTAATCATAAATTTTTAAATTTCTGCATTATTAAAGTCATCCATGTCATTTAATCATGACTCAATACGCAACACCTTGCGCAAAAATTATGATTTGCTGAGTCAGACGAATTAAGGCAGCCATCAATCGTTTCATTGAGTTTGCTCGATTCCTAAAAAATAATGATATATGCGTTAGGAAATAAGAAATCTAGACAGCATTCGATTTGTAGTTTGAATCTATCAGATTGACTAACAATCCATGGAATATGGGAAGATCGACAAATAAATCAACGAAACGAGAGGATCAGTGTTCGACAACAAGACCGGAAAGCTACCAGTTAACAAGCAAATAGGACTGAAACAGTTAGAAAGGTAGAAATAATCAAATAAATTATTACAAGAAATAAACTTTCTATTGTTTTTATACTAGATCTGCGTATCTGTTAAAAAAGTTTTCATATAAGAAAAAAGTTTAATCCTTACCGAAGAGCTGACACAATTTTCTTTCATTTTTGCATTCATTTTTAAATTTACTAAGAATTCTAAATTTTTTGATTTAGCTGTATTGATGAAAATAAACATATTTACAAAAAAATTGCATTCTCAAATCTTCTTTCTACGACATTGCATTTTTTTATTCTGATGCCCCTTATGTTGTGCAAATTTCTCACAGATAAATAAATTCAACAAGTTACATGTTTTAAACTACTTTTTTCTGTTTTGTATGTCTTCTAAATTTAATTTTCACAATTCGGCTTATCAAAATTTTAAAAAATATTTATGAAAATAAGAAATGTATTAAATTAATTTTGCAAGGAAGCCACAGAAAAAAAGAAGTGTATGAACATAAACTGAAACTTTAATTTCTTTTCATTTTTATTTTTTGACGAGGGAAAAAAAATGAAAGAGAAAAGAAATAAAGAGGGTTTTGTTACTTCGTTAAAGTGTCTTCTCTCTTAAATTGTTCAATGCAAGCGTTTAACACACTTGGAATACTGTAGATTCTATACATCACTAAATAAGTTCAATTTAAGCTGATGATCGTCCGTTGCTTCTCAACATACCCTGATTTTAAAAATCTTAATTTCTTAACATATGTCAACTTCTTTTCTTCCCCTATTATTTGTTTCTTCTTCCTTGCTAATTCATATTTTCTATAAATTTACTCTTAAACAGAATCTACGGTTCTGTTTAATATTTATTTGATATTTTATTTTGTCTACAAGTTTATTAAATTTAATAATTTTCTTCAAGCATTTTAAAGTTAACAGTATAATTGGGGAAAAAACATAAAAAACAATGAAACTTCACCAATTTCTTTCTCAATTATAGATTTGATGTAAGCTTTCATGTATGTGTTATGAAATTTGGTTAAAACATTTAATTCCTATGACAAGTCTCGGAAATGGCAAAAAACAATTTATCGTCAAAACAGATTTAACTTAACTTGACAAAGCATGTTACTGTTAGTCTAACTAATATGATAATTCCAAGGCGACCGTACAAAATCATATAAGCACATTTCAAAACAAAACAAATCAACACGATTCCTTAAGCAATAATTACAACTATGTGATTATTCACTGATTAATTCTCATTGTCAATTAAATCAAAACGGATAAGCTTTTAGATTACTAAATCAAAATGTTGTGACAGCATCATTTAATGGGATTCATCTACGCTCCTCCATGGCCTAACACTCAGTTGCCAGTCTTCTTGCCTCTTTGTTAAACCTTATTTGTCGAAATTTGCTTTTGGTGAGCTAACATAAAGAAGCATTGAGTTCTTCCATATTATAATTTCTTGGCTGATAATCCATACTGGTATGTCATCATGTTGCCTCCCAGCTAGTGCTTTAAAATTTGTTGCTTTTCCACTTTCTTTTAATAAGACATTTTATCTTCAACTGCGTAAGCTTTCCATTAACTACACCATCACCATATTCGTCGCACATACTTGGATTTTTTTCAAAATATAAGATCACACTTCTTCTTTCACTTTTTTAAGACAATTTGACATCAATTATCAAATGAATTTGAAAGTTCTGAAATTAAATCTTAATACTCATTTTACCAAACGATTGAGAAGATTAGTACGAAGACTTCTATCGTTTCTGATTACTGCGAAATTTTTGTTAGTGCAAATTATATTGAATTCAGTTAGTGATTGTTAGTTTCAAGTTATTTCGAAACTTTTGTCATCACTTGAATGATATTCAGAAGAAAAAAGTTCTTTCTGTTATCTTTGCGCGCATTACGCTATTTGACTTACTCCAACACTGTTTGACATTTCACTCCTGTTTAAATATAAAATATTTTTATGAAATTTTTTAACTTGTTTTGTCGTGAATGATATCACTTGCGATTCTCTTTTTTTTAGCTTAATATATTTATATGGCTAATGTGCTTAAATGACCCTAAGAATAGCAAGTAATAAATAATCATTGAAATATATAATAGCATCAACCAGAAAATACTGTTTATCTTCAAGTCGTTCCTTAAGAGCAAATTTCTAGTTCTGTAAATTTAGTTTAAAAAATGCTCCCGTAATATTGCAATTGTTTAAGTTTGAATTAGACATGGTATTTTGTTTGAATATAGAATTGATCAAGCTTAGGAATAATTCCTTTGGACTTTAAGAGTCTGAATGTTTAACGGGTTATATTTGCAATATAGATGTGTTGATTTCAATTTATTTTGAGTTTCATTAATTAGGTAGCAACTTTTAGTGGATGATGGCATAAGAAGTTTTCATTAAGATTTTAGCCTTCATGACATTATTTCTACCAACTGCTGAAAATTTTGATTCCAATGATAAGATTCGTGTCTATACTGGTTCGAGTGCACGCATATGTAACAAATTTTTTTCCGAAAATTAAATTTTTTGTTCTAGAATATAATATTGCAGAATAGCGCATCTTTCCTAAGTATGAATAAATTAAGTTTACACAATACACAAGCAAAAAATTTTGATTAAATTAAAGCAAAATGAAGTGAAATCTGCTGTTTAAATATGAAAATTCATTTGGATGGCTCTTTTTTGTAAAATTTCAGGAATTTTTTTTGGATGAAAATTTTTCTTTTGTCTAGAATTTAATAGTCAGATTAACAAACTGGACTTTTCTTTTTTCCTTGTCGTGACATTGCCATCTTTGTCATCTCTTCTTTTTCGGAAAAAAAAAACTTATTGCTAATTCAAGTAAAGTTAATGTTATGTATTATTTCTGTCTCAAGCAGAAATTAATTTTGTGTCATAATTAAAAAGAAAAGCAATTGATGCACATTGCGACATTTCTTTGTAGAATTATAAAATTCATCCAGAAAAAAAATGAATATTTTATTAAATGACTTGCTTTTTATCATTCTTAACGAAACAAATTCGGCAAAACTTTGAACTATAATAAGAGGAGCAGATAAATAACAATTGTTTGATGATGATGTGATAATATGATCATGTATGACCAAGGCCTATTTCTCTGAATTCAGAGCCTTAACCAACTTTTCCACCCCTTTTTGAGTTTTCAAGAATCCCAATTGGTGCACAGCCAACGCTTTGCTTTGCCTCATCAAACTCCAATCGAATGTTGGCCATATTTAACTCTCACATGCAATTCTTCCACTCCACCATCCTATCATTTTCTCTAATCCTCTAATTTGTTGTTTGGCAGAAAAAAGAGAAACGAATTTTTAGATTGATTTGTTTCATTCTAACGTTGTTATAAATTATTTGTGAAACAAATATACATTATCTTATCTCATGAAGCATAATTCGAAAATTTCTTCTAATTTATAAAGAAGCTAGTTTGGAGCAAGTTGGATGTAAATCAAATCAATTTCATTTGTTCCTTACGAAATCTCTTCCTTTTACTTTCATTTCTCTTATTTTCAGCCTAAAATACTTGAATCAAAGCAGCTTGGCAGCAACTTGAAATAAAGAATGGATGACCTAAAGTTATGTATTCTGTGACCTAAAAGAAACTGCAAAACTTCTATTATTCGCTCATTATTTAAAAATATCAAGTAGTCTATATGTTCAAAAAAATTTAGTTACAACAATTCGTCTTTTTATCAAGTTTTGTATACCGATCATCACTTACTGTATATTGAGTTAAAATTTTTTTGCTTAAAAAGTAATTTTATTTGCAACATTTAAACTGAGATTCTTTTGCAGAGTTTCGAGAATGTTGCTTGACGTTTATAAAAATTAAACGGTTAAAATAGAACATAAGTAATGAAATGAATTTTTTTCTTTCTTAGGTTTTCTTTTTTACGGATGATGAAAACTTGAAAGTAAAATTGAATTTTGAACCGAGAGGTAATTATTTATAAAACTATGCATAAAATTAAACCTTTAAGGAAGAAAATTTAGTTTCTCTTATGTTGTTGATATTCTAAAAGTTAAGAAATGACGCTGGAGACTTAGCTTGTTTAAAAGAATTTGTCAATTAAGAGCGAAGTGTGCATTCAGTCATCTAACCGTCGATGCATCTGAAATGAAAGAAAGAGATTCCCCACAAAACAATAAATCTAATCTTTTCCTTGTCGTGGCTTTGTCATCTTTGTCATCTCCTCTT